>JAGDQP010002194.1:0-108473 GCA_022664845.1 Lepisma saccharinum
ATAATCACCAGGTGTTTGGTTTTTTAGTAGTTATTGAAAAAGTAGTCAAAACCTCACTATTCCAGTTTCATTGATCATAAGCGAATTGTTAGCTAAAGCTCATGGAACTTTATAAGTTTCAGCCTTATTGGTATAGTCATAGATTGGTTTGGAAGACTGTTAGAAATATCATCAAGGATCTATTAATATGTAGCGTTTTGAATCAGGAACTCAAAGGTATCAGAATGTATAGGAGGATGGAACTAACTGAAAATGTATTCCATTACATTGGCTCTGTTATTGTTGCTGCCACCATTCTTGAATGTTTTTCTTATCAACTAGGATTAGTGTTAGTTCTTAATGAAGGGAAGTTCCTTTCTTTATAAATAACTGGGGGGGTCAACTACATCTAACAATATCAAACTTGAAACAGCAAATAGTGTGCTACGAACGGTATTGTAAGGATCAGATAGATTTTTGTCAAGTTAAATTTAATAATCTCAGAGACATAAAACAAAATAAAAGGGCGAATTAAGGTATTGTTAATTCAGTTGAAAGCCATCACTTGAAGGTTCACTTTTCTGAGGAAAACGCTGGTAGGAAGAATAATGATAGTTTGAAAACAAATTGGAAACGTAACGCCCGACACAATTACGGTTGGAAGTCGGGATTTCGCAAATGTCTTATGGTTATTCCATCGGTTCTAAAAAACAAAGTTGCAGGCTTTGTGGTTGGTGAAATCGAAACAAACAATCGATGTGTATGGATTCAGCTTGTTTTTCGAACTTTATTTTAGAAGAATATTTGAATAGTTTAAACTTAGTTAAGTGGAATCCAACGATAACTGAAGAAATCACGTCAAGTACGTGTTTGAGGAGAGATTTATATCGAACCTTACGATTAGACTTAAGCTGAAAATCGCTGGTATTGTTGCACTTGTTGATTTTAGTATCATAAAGGACTTCACATGCTCCTGTACGCTTGAAATTCCATGTGTGTAGTTAAGTCAAGGCTTTATTGACTTCTACAATGATACGTTATATTGTGGAATGAAGCTAAGTCCATAAATATCAAGTAGGAATTGGATTCTGAATTTACTGCGACAAATAGTAAATATCTTAGTGCGATTTTGTTCCAAGTGCTTAAAAGATCAATGATTCAGGAGAACAATCATTAAGAAATAGAAGCGGCTTCAAAAAAATTGATAAGAGCGTGAATTAGATTGAGGTTGTGAATTAGATGAAAGTGATCTAGATGAACAATGATTATTATTTGGAGTTCCAGAACTGGATAAATTTCGGGAAGCCTGTAAGAAATCTAAAGGTGTCGTCGGGATGGAAAACCTTAAAGGGATGAACAAAACTTAAGGGTAGTGGTCGTGAAGTGAGTGACTGCGACAGAAGAACAGCGAGTAAAGCGAAGAAAGAGGAGAAAACGTCAATATCTTCAGACTATTAAGGTAGATGAGAATATACATTAGTCCAGTAGTGACGAATTTGAAGACGATTTCAGTGAAAGATTTCGAATAATCAAATATTAAGTTGAGCAGATGGAAAACAACTAGGAAATAATGCAGTGAATTTTAAATTAATCCATTGACGAAAATATGAGACATTGAAGTACACTGAACATAGAAGTGGTTGGGAAAAAGTAATGTACAGTCGTTCATAGTGTCCGTTAGGACTGAATTAAAATCGTGATTACCGAAAGTGAGGCTGTTTAAAAGATTAAAAGTCTAAAATAATCTTGAAAGATCCTAAACCGTTTAAGGAAACACTGTTCGCTGTTGATAGAAATAAACATGAGATATTTCATGATCCTTTAAAAGAGATAACAGAGCAGGAAATTTTGGAGGAAACAGAGCACTTATATTACTCTTCCAGCTGGTTTTCATTAAAATAAATAAGGGTGGAAGCCATCGAATTGTTGCAAATTATGTGCATCTAAATTCAATGGTGGTGGATGATGGTTATCCTTCCCTGAATATTAAAGAGTGTTTCTCAGCTTTATCTAGCTGTGAGATATCGGAATTAGATCCAAAGAAAGCACACAATCAAGTGCTTATTGATGATGAATATAGACAATTTACCACGATAGTAACACCAAAGGGTTACATTGCTATAAACGATTACCGGTTGACATGCATTTTAGGAACCGTTGGGATTCATGTTTATTTCCATAAAATTGTAATCGGAAAATCAAAGAAAGGAGTCTTTTAAGACTTTACGATTGTTCTAGATCGTGTAAGGAAAAAGGGTTGGCTTCGTTATCGAATAACATGTACCTTTGTAAAAGGAAAAGACTTTATTTGCGTTTCCATGTAGAAGGTCAGAATATCGAAATTGACAGAGCTAGAGTTGAAGTAATAGGGAATGTATCACTTCCTTGCAATAGAAAAGGTGTTCTAAATTCCACGCAACTATTTAACTAATTTGGTAAATCTCTGCCCATATGCAAAAGGTAATGGCTCTTACTATTGAACATAAGAGCCCCAAAGCAAAATTTGTGTTCGGTATTGAACAAAACAATACCTTTATAGAATTTAAATGAATGTTTGAAAAACATGTCGTGCTTTGCTTAAATCCCATATCTTAAGAGATTTATTGTGCATGTCGATGGATCTGGTAAACAAGACGCTGTGTGCATATCTCAATTAGATGATAATGGGGAGATAAGGCCCGTTGGGTTCTATTCCAGAAAGTGATCCGAGGTTGATCGGCATCGGTCGATTTACGAAATAAAATTTACATCGTTGGTAACAACTATTTGGACATATGGGCACTTTTTGTATTATGAATTTGACAACTTTACACAAAACAGACCACTACTATGACTGTTCGGTAATTCTAAGAGAATGTTAAACTATGGATTGAGAAATTGTTTTATTTTAAATTTAAAATCCACAATATCAGAACAGAAAACAACGTTGCGGATATTTTTAAGGTTTTACGACCCGTCTGAATTTGATTAAAATTCTAATTCTATAGTTACATGTTCTAATGTAACTATAATCAAATTTTGGAAGAATCTGGTCATGAATAACGCATGAGCCGAAATACAGGCCAAAGATTCCAAATTATGGCCGATATTAAAAGGAACTAAAATGGGAGCAAAATTAGTAGGTTATCAAATAGGAAAAGAAATATAGTTAAAGAAAACTAGAGCGGTGAAATGTTCATCCAAGATTGTTATTCTTGAGCTGTTGCTAAAAGTATTATTCAAATGTACCATGATGATAGGTTAACTGGAGGTCATTCGAGTATATACAAAACCTTGGATAAAATGAAAAAATATTCTTGGGATCGAATGACAGATATGGTTAAGTTTGTTAGATCATGTGATACTGGCCATATGGTTAAGGAAATAAGTACCAAGGTGATTGAAGTACCAACTAGTTTCACGGGTGATTGAAACGATATATCAAAATTGAATCTTGGATATTATAGGTCCAGTTCCACCAACAGAAAACATACCATACATTAATATCCATGTTGACAATATTAGACGATACGTTATGTTGAAGTATTATAGGAAATTGAATGAAGAAACTGTTCTTCCTATGTTGCGTGAATAATCTACCAAGAACGGATTTCAAGAGAGTTTGTCGACTGACAATATAAGATAATTTGGTAATATCCTCATTTGAGATAAATTTAGATCTCTTTTGTACTCTCTGGGAATAGAGTATACCAGGTTGTCTCCTTATCACGCTGAAGCTAACGTTTTATAAAGACGCTAAAACATCAATGCGAGTATATTTTCCAGATGCTCAGTGTAAATGGAGAGAGTATTTCTGAACTCTTATTTCATTAAATATAGCAGATCATATGGAGCTGAAGTATTCTCCGATGGGGATTCTTTTATGGGAGACCTGTCTCTCCCCCAATTGAAATTCAATGGGCAATAACAGATAGTGATCTTCAAGGGTCAGAAAGTAGTGAGGTTTGTTGAGTTGATATGAAAAATATGAACCATTCTTGGAAAAATTGCTCGAAAAGAATTGTTTGCGTAGAAACAAGGTGAGGTAACACTTAAAGAGGAAGATTTGGTATTAATCAGAAATAATCTACAATCCTCATTGAGGGATAAAATCACTCAGAGCCTGTCTGTTATGTGGTTGCAACCATATAAAATAATTAGGTTCCTAACAGGAAATACTTTCCTGTTCGAGGATGTAGTTAATCAAGATGTTAAGAGGAGATCGCATGTGATTGAAACTATGACGTAATTCCTAGAACGAATGAACAAAATACTAGAATAAAATAGTTTTATCTCGTTTTGCTCAGATTACCAAAATATTTGTATTTCCTAAGATTAAGTAGTAGGTTAGAATCATTTCGTGGGGAAGTGTTTATTGTTGAAATTTATTCATTGAAGATGCACATGTAATTGTGTATTAATCCTGTTCTTTTACAGCGCAATTGTTTTAACGATACCTTACTAAAGTTCAATGATTTAGTCATTGATCACGAATGATTAGTAGATTTAGTTAAAGTGCTGCAGTTATTTTGTTATTATTTTGATTATTTGAAATTTAAATTTGCAACAGAGAGAGCAAATTTTATGAAAATTAAATTAATAGTAGAATTCAATAATCCATTGAACTGAAGGTGATTAGAAAAATTTCAATAACAGTGTGAGCAATTATAACTAAAATTGCCTTCAGTTAAAATATTTAATCAGAAAATTGTCTTAAAAAATTAATTGAAATTAAGTGAGAAACGGGTATGAATTGAAAACTCAGTAGTGTTTTCAATATTTCATTCATTCCATTTTGTAATCAGTGCTATATGTACTATCATGGCCAAAATAATGTTCACATGACTTTGTTATACACGATTTTTCTCTAAGCCTACAAGATAGAGTGGGCGGTGTGTGATTCTGAGAGTGTGTGTGTGAACGAGCAAGGGTCGGAATTTTCGTTTCTTTAAGATCAAACATTATCACATGTCCTGGGGTCTGGGAAGATGTTCATGATTTCTTGTAGTG
This sequence comes from Lepisma saccharinum, assembly GCA_022664845.1. Lineage (NCBI taxonomy): Eukaryota > Metazoa > Arthropoda > Insecta > Zygentoma > Lepismatidae > Lepisma > Lepisma saccharinum. The sequence continues at coordinate 4,969 of JAGDQP010002194.1, forward strand.
TGTAGCAAATAATAAAAAAACGTAAGCAAGTCATATTTCAAACACCAAAACAGGAAAACTAACACCATTTTTATTTTAGGTGGGCCACTAGTTGAAATGTATTGAAAAGTTTAATTCAAATTGTCCAATAGAAAAGATCCTTACCGAACATGGAGAATAAAAAATGAACTTAAAACCTATGGTTTCTTTCTTATTTCTTTCTTAATGAATTCCATAGAACACTAACGTTATGCATGAAAAACAAGAGAAAAGCTCTGTTTCTATCAGTTCTGAAAAATAGGGCACGATATTTATCCTTTATCATTTCTGATATTATGTTGTTATTTACTTTATTTTGTGTGTGCGTGCGTACGATATTGTGTGTGCGTGCATGTAATAAACATCGAAACGAGTATGCTTTCTTGCGAGCGCCGTACCTTACTTGGTAAAACGTTCGTTTCGTTCTCCGGAGGTCCTCGGTTCGGTACCAGCGGCTGACTGTCCTGCTAAACAGACCACCTCTTTCTCCTTCCTTCGTCTCGCCCAAACTGAAATCAGCAAACATCATGAGCACGTTTTGTTTTTCAAAATAGACATGTATTGGTATTGATAAAATGAAAGAATAGAGGCGAGACGAATCAATATACATAAATTGATGGAGGGAGAAATTTTAACACATACAATGAAACATTGAAACCGATCGTATATATGTTAGACAGAGGCAGAGAAATGAGAGAGAGAGAGAGAGAAAAGGGGAGATAGAAGAAGAAGAAGAAGAAGAAGTACAGATAAAAATTTGGAATTTAAACGTAGTTAAAATATTAAGTTCAGTTCCCACAGTAAAAAGTTCACTTCCCACAAATCAAATCTAACAGCAAGAGAGAAGTAACTTTTGGATTTTATATTTTTTCAGGGTTATTCCAATATACATGTATAAAGGGTGCTTCAAACATTCATTAAGTGCCTTTCACAATGGAGACCAAACTTGGTGGTCAGATTAAATACTCATGATTCTAGTGAAACTCCAGAGTTTTGAGACATATCTAGGATAATGTCAAAAGTGTAACACACATTCTTTGTTTGCGCGAGGCTAGTTTGCAAATTCGGTGAGGCTTATTAAACATACTGGTTCGGAATACTTTGTAATCTCCGAAATTCCCAGTTCATAGATTTTTCAGACACTAGATGTCATTACTTTTGCTAGTGTAAAATTGAAGTGAGCAACTTTTTTGTATATGGAAAATTTGTTGGTTTTTTTATGTTATCAAATGCAGATGATTTTATTTCTTTAAAAGGTTATTTGTTTCAGAAAGAAAATTAATTTTATAAGCAAGTTATTATGTTATAAACTAATATGTATATCAGATGTATAATCACATTATGAATGTATATAGCTGATGTCGGGAACAGCATCCAGATCTAGAGGTAGAGAGAGGTGTAGAGTTATTCTTTATATTTTTAATCCTCTGTTGAAATAAATATATTTTGAATTGTCGCCTTTCGTTTAGCTTTTCATAGTTAGACGTAGTGGAGAGCTTGGCTTTGGTCCTTGAATGTTGCTGAGAAGCACTGACAGGATCATAGCTTGGTTTTCTATCTTCAGGTGTACGTCCCACTACGTGGAGTAGCTTTGGGGCACGCCTTAGCATTAGGTATTATATTCCTTACATCCAGGAACCAGAACATTGACCCTGCTCAAGAATCTCATTAATCTACCGCACAGCGACAACAACGTAGCTAGCTACAAGGAGCAAATTATATAGAAGTAACGGTAGACCCGAAGGAGGCTAGGCAACGTTACAAAACTAATTTTTAAATTTTACATTGTCGATTTCTGTTCCTCGTTAACCGGCTTACGTCGAAAGCAGCAGGTTCTTTTAAGTATCTGGTTTTAATATTTCCAATTTTATTTAAAGTTTTAGGGAACTTTGGTTAAGGACAAATGAATAATGATGAGAATGAATTACTGGAATGAAGAAAGTAGGAAAGAAATAGGAAAAACCCACACGCCTGCTGTTTATTTTCCATAATAATACTCACTTTGAATAATACAGGATCAAACCAGCTAACCTACACCATGCCAGGATGAGTATTTTACCACTGAGCCACCATGACCTTAGATTTTCTATCGAAAGATATCGCAATACTTTCGTAAATTTAGGTTTTAGCGTACCTATTGATTGAAAACTGAGAACATAATGAGTATTTTATTTTTATTGCAGCTTTAAGCATCTTTGAGTCAGGTTAGTTATATAACTTGGTTTGAAATCAGAAGCCCTCGAAAGTGAAATATAAACTTATGGTTTTATTTACACCAGTTTGAAGACTCATTTATGGTCTGACATTTTATCATTCCTTGACAATGTCTTTACTCTAATGATACAATATTTGAAACAGATCGCTTATAGGAAATATATTTTGATCAGGTCAACTATCGATTATTATACTTTATACTGAATTCCCTAAAATCGAAGAATTATTGTATAGCATTTTATATTTTTCTTTTTATTGACATTGTTGATTTAAAGCTTTTATCTATCGTAGTCTGAGAACCACTCCGGCACTCGCCTTGGCTGACTGAGGAAATCCTTAGCAAAAGGAGGCGAATGCTTGGATGGTACTCTGGGGTCTTAATACATACTCAGAAGGTAGATATAGGTATCGGATAAGCACTAGGATATACAAATAATATACACTATTCTAAAATCAAAAAGAGATTTATTGACTCATACAATTCCAGTTCCTAATCAGGGCTCAGTAGTGTAATTTACGATTAATACTACTTAAGTTATTCATAAATAAATTGAAACTCGCCCCTTGAACTAAACAGTTGCTGTCTTGGCATTTTCGTACTGCGTAATTTATTCATAAAACGTTAGAACGTAATTAAAATTTCGCTGCCGACCGATACTGCTCCTCACCCCTTTGCCTCGCTGGCAACAAAAAAATGTACTACCCCTCCAAGCTTTTTCCCTTCTTGGATGAAGAGAAAATAGAAAAAAAAATAATGGTGGGGTTGGCTTCTTGGATAATCGTTTTTGGTAACCCCAAAAATGTATACGAGATACCTGTAGGCATTAAGGAGTTAATTTGTTTTGAGAAGATCTAGGAACATTGTATTGGTAGTAATATTGTTTAATGGAGTTTGATTGAGAGAAATATAAACATTGAATTTGCGTAATAAATTATAATTTTGATGAGGCTTTTGAAAGCACTGATAAATTGTAGAAAACTATGTATTTGCAATAGACCTGGATTGAAGTATCATATTTTATGAATACGTTTAAAGATGCTACTGGTAATGAATGTATGATTGGTGGTAGAAAATGAATGAAATCTTGAGGTGCTTTGCATTTTGTACTACGAAATGGATGCATTATAAAATATACTTAGTAATTAATTTGTTTTGATAACAAAAAAAAGGAACAAATGGAGACTTGAGCAGAGACTGTTTGCGCCGATGGTAGTGAGGAGAAAACGAGTGTGTTTATATGTTGTTTGTGTAGGTATAGAACATGGCGTTACAGTATTTGATATTGTTAACATCGTTGATCATGAAAGCTACAGAAGCTACCGCATGCAAATGTACTGCACGATGGGTGGACGAAGGTTGTATTTGGTCCACCATTGAGGCTAGGAAACCGATAGGCAGTATTTTTTGTAAGGGGTGCTTTGAAAACTCACCTAAATGTGAGGACCATGAATGTCACGGACATTTGACACGTTTTATATATCCAGACGTGTTTCCTGAAGAAGTTTATCCCAAGTTAGAAGCTCGAACTAGCAATACTTTGCGTCAACCAGAAACCATTGATGCGTTATTTGAAATCTACATGAAAACGCATCCTGATGCCAGTGGTGACTTAAAAGAGAGGATGGATTGGGGAATTCAACGCCTGATGAAAACAATGTTTTGGAAATTACTGGACATGTTTGCAGAAAAGAACCGTACTGCACATAAACTTTTCTAAGAGACAGTGTTTGTGAAGAGACATTGAAATGTGTAGTGGACAATTATATTTACTGGAACTGTGTATTTACTGGAACTGTGTAGTAGACAATTATATTCATTGGAACTATAATCATAGGACTTATATTTACTGAAACAGTGTAGTGGACAATTATAATTACTGGAACTGTGTACAAAACTATTTAGTGGAACTATGTTTTATTTAGTGACTTGTGGTGATTATGGCTCAGTGTACATACTGTATTGGTAAATATATTTTGGACAAGTGTGTGTTATACACCGTAAGTACTTATTGACAAAATAATCCTATTGAATGCACTGAGTGTAATTTACATCAACCCCATCATTGCATGTACGTTTGGAATACCGGATTTGTTATTGCAAACTATATTCAAAGTCATTTGAACGATCCAGAACTTTTCAAAGACTATCATAAACTTTTTGTACAGCAGGGTCATTCACATATTTTGAAAACTATCTTGTTTAATGTTATTTGTCAATTTATTCGAGACCCTGAATGCATTGCACAACTGATACCTGTAATTGTGAAATAAACCAAAACTCTGATTAGTTCACGCGTACTTAGTGCCAGACAGAACATCATTGACTTTCAAGGGTTTAAGATTTCCCCTAAGGAATACATTATTAGAGAATTTTGTTTAGTTGCATGTGATGCCACCTTGTTATTTCATAGACTTTTGAAATTACCTTGCAAACGTTGTGATTTAGCTGCTGTATATCAAACACAAGTGGATTGGCTCACACATCATTTGCATGGGTTACAGTGGAATACGTCGAATGGATATACTGTATCCCACATTCGCCATATTATGTTACAATTATGTGATATGGGATCCATCTTTTATTGTAAGGGTCATGAAAAATGGTGTTGTTGCAAAAAGTATTTCAACTGAAAAATATTGTAAATTTAGGAGACCAAGGATGTCCTGCCCTACGCACACTGAATTTTAAAGGGGACATTTTAAAATGTACGTATCATGAACCGGTGAAAGAGTATGCAAGTGCTTTGCGGAATTGCATATAGTTACAATACTGGCTAAAACTTCAAACATTAAAATCGTTGACGGAATATCCACAATGAAATTGTAACTTGAAAAGATAATAAATCTATTTTACCAGAATGCGTATTTTTTATTTCATGAAATGAAATTCAAACGATTAAGAGGTAAAAGGTTTTTATTACATCTAAATTACTCTACTACATGGACTATACAAATTTTGTTTAATAAGTTACATATGATAAATATTTAAAAAAAACTATTTACATTTTTTGTTTGCTTTCAACATTTTGTTGGCCAAGTTCAGTTGATCGTTTCGTTGTAAGTTGATTTTTGAAAATATATTTACATTTCTAACTTTATAATAAATATATATGATACAGAATAAACCACATAAAACGGAATTGTCAGCTTTGTATTAGAAGAATTAAGTTGAAGAAATTGTACTATTGGTTTTGGTGGATTGAGGCGAAGACTACCGAAATAAAAGGCTCGACGATTTTTATTAATGTAGATACATGTCCAGTGTGTTCCTTGTTGAAACGATGGACTTAAATTAATGATTATTGCAGCTGGTGCCTTTAGTATTACAGGTAAGTGATTTAATGCATATATGCTGGTCGATATGGTACTTGTGACAGTCATGCAACACTACACTTAACATTTGATCGCTCCACATAGTGACGTTGAATTACAGTCTACATCATCATATTCAAGTACACTGGAACTTGGAGTAATGGGGGTGGGATTATATATGCTTTTTGGTTCATGACTTACATATCGTGACAAATCATGGTAGGTGGGAAATTTACTGTAACATTGTGCTTCATAAAATGCACATCATCGGAACGTGTGGAACTGATGTTGGTAATGACCACAATGACTTGCAGGAAAAAGTAATTTATTTGATTTCGGACAGTTCAAATGTTCTAGATTTAATACACTTCGTCACAGGAGTCGTTCCAAACACTGTTGTCTGCAGCGACCATGGACGTAGAGAACATCAACATGTTTCGTATAGTTTACAAGGACTTGCTGCGAATTGTTGTATGCTACGTCGCCTTCTGACCATTGTAATCCATAGATGTTTTGTGGACAGGTACTCGTTGTCTAATTGAAGTGTTAGTGGCAAGTCTTCAGTATTAAAGGGTTGTTTAAAAATCCAAGTATGTGCGGTATTGAGATCAGGATTGACAATGGCCAGCTCCTTGACGATAAGGTCATCGTCACCAGCTTGATCAAACGCTAAAAAGTGGAAGATTTCCCTCATACTGTTGTTATTACACTGATGTAAACAGGAACTTAATTTCACCTTATATACATATTTTGAGACAGAGTGCCAACTACTTAAATCATAATAACGACAAAATTTATGGTATTCAGCGCCAAATTGATGAATTATACCATATTATCCGTATAAACGTTTCGGTCTTTATCGATTTGAATTAATGAATCAAATTGTGCATAAACCACACAAGTAATGGAATTTTCAAGATTTTGACTGAACCCCATTTTAATACTTATAGGTGCATCTTTGACAACATTCCATGTAGAATCGTTTAATATATTGGTAGGTGACAAAATAAAGGCATACAGCGTATAGTCATTAGAATATTCTTCAGGTGAAATGGTATGTCCTGCATTTTGATGAAATATACCAGTGCCGGAAATTAAAGTAGGATAACTGGGAATAAACAAATTGTTTGCAAAATTAGGAGTCAACGGAGTGGGTGGATAAAATTTAGAACCAACCTGCACTTGAAGTTTGTTGAGATTAAAATGTTGAAATTGGAAAGGATTTTTATTGTATTGTCCATTAAATGCAGTATTTGAAACAACCAATAACAAGACCTTTAGGTAGTTTTCCTAAAAATAAATTTTCCAAATTGAAAGTAGATACATTTTGAGGAATGGTATGAACACGTATTTCTGCACGTGTCAATGAAAGTTTTGCAGTATCCTGAAGCATATATTGATTTAATTGAAGAGACACATCAGCAGATATTTCCATACGACGTGCATACAGTATGACTTCCTCCAAATGAACTTTGAAATCAGATTGTTGTGCTGCCATAAGACAGAATGCATCTTTACTACGACTGAGTTTGACTCGCATGTTAACATTATTCGGAAGAATGCGATTAAAGATTGTAATATCAGTGTAAACACGACCTAACATTTCAGTAGATGCACTACCTGCAATCATTGCACTACGTTTTTGAAATCCAACATTGGCATTCGTTAACGTATTAAACTATCCCGCCGTATACTTATACCATAAGCCTGTTTTCAAATGAGTATTGGTAACATCTTCCCCGTAGTTGAGACTTGCACAGGTTCAACAGTATCAGGTGCAACGGGTGGAGGTCCTGCTACAGCTACTTGTAAATTATCCCCATTTCCCCTTACTACTTTACATTTGACATACAGGTAAAGGTGCGAAGGATCAATATACTCGGAACTATCTCAAGGAATAACAAATTCAATAGGTCCTTCGTATGTGAGTGTTGAAATAGGTCGATAGTCAACCATACGTGAGCATTCTATAGCAGTTTGTGTCATGGGTACAGATACCAAATCCAATTCATTGGTACAGCACTCATTACTCGACGGTGTAGAAAACATGATGATGATTAACTAAAAATATCTCTCGGTCTAGTACTTGTACGTTGACGAGTTGCAGGTGGTCCAACACGTGCAGGAGCTATTCGTTTGCCTGCACGTCGTCTAACATATCCCCAGCAACTTGAATTCCTGTTTGTAACGCTTGTCGTCCAACGGCTTTGGCACCTTGTTTCATAAATGGCATTGCAAATCGAAAAAGACCACGAAATAAACTTCCAATTCCGTGGCCGCGCTGATAGACGGGTCCTGCAAAATACGGAATTCCGCGTCCACGATGTACTGCTACTTTCATTTGGGGGAGACGCGTAAAGTGAAGTGTCACCGTCAATGTTCCGGATGCGAATGGCAAATTACGTCCTGCATCATCCTATAGTAGAGTTTCAATTATATCGAAAACAGTGGACGTTTTGAAATGTAATAGTTTGCACTTTTCCATGATTCGTATCCGTCATGGCCACAATTCGAAGTAATGATGCTTTTGTATCACCTACATATTGTGGCTGAATGAGATCCGTGTATACAAACACTTGCTGTGGGTACCCAATACCTAGGTAGGTTCAAATCCTAATTGTAATGCTAACATGGTAGAGAAACGAATAGCTTGAAGATTACCGGTGGTTTTAATTTGAACTGTATTAGAATAGGTAAATTCTTTCCATGGTGTAATTTTATTGAGTTCATCCAGTAATTGCTGGACGGTCGCATAATATCCGGATGTAATACGATGTTTTAGTTTTGTTCCGTCCTTTAAATCGAACCAACAGATATTTTCTCCATCAAGAACATTTTGACATGTGAGTGGAATATGAATTTCACAAAGTCCTACCCTTCACGAAGTATCATTCAATTGAATACGATGATTGAGAATATTACGAAAATGTGTAGGTATATTATTTGTATAAGGTTGTGTACTTGAATTTGAACTTATAGTAATGTAAAAATTATCATAATTACTTTCTGAAATCATCCTTTCTTTTTAAAATGAAGTGTAATGCTTCACGTTCCAAATTGAAATGGCAATTTTTGTCCACGTTCATCTTTTAAGTCTACGTGTAAAGTATCAAAATATGGTTTTTCCACTTTCATATATTGAGGCCGTTCAAACATATAGGATTTGATTTCACCGTACTGATACTCGTGCACAATTATTTTTCGAAGTAGTTTTCCAATGGCAGGCTGAGTTGACCACATCATGACAAACATTACTTTCGGAAGGGATATTATAATTTAAATTGCATTGAAATGGTGCAGGAATGATTACAATCAATGGCCGTTTACGTCGACTATGTGGAAAATAATGTATGCTGTGATTCTCCATGTTTAGATTATTGCTAAACCCAAGAAGATTTTGTAACGCAGGAGTCATTCCAATTACATAATGTTGTTTTCGATATCGTCTGTGTTTAATATAGACATGATCACGTGTGCAATAATAATGTAACATGCGAGGATCATCGCTACCTGTTGCATCGTCTTAATCTTGGAAATTGGGATCGTCAGCTACAAGTTCAGGTTCAGCATCATCATCAGCAGCAGAAAGTTCTGCTTCTAATTGTTTATTCATTTGAGTTACTTTAAGTAAATCCTGAAGTATGATTCGTAACCGTTCTTTTTCATCTTGCTTTTGTATTTGCTTCTTGTAGTGCTTGTTCCTTTTCTTGAGTCTCATAATATTTGGTGGAAATTTAATATTATATTGTTTTCTTTTTGCCTTCCGTTTGAATAATGATTTCTTGCTCCTGCTTAATATTATAAAAACTCCAGGGAATACTAATTCCCATTAACCCCACCACCCAATTTCCTGTTAAATGTATTGGTTGAACAAGCTTTATTGTATATGATGCAGTGGTATTATTAAATACATGTAAACTAGCATTGGAGGGTAATGTTACATAAAATTCATTAGCATGCCCGGATGATGTCATGATGCTGACTGAACAGTTTTTCATCGTACCCAGCTGTTCATACTTGGAGTATATCCTAACCATTTAACGTAGACCCATCCTTTTCTTCGTTTTAACACTTTTTCAATAAGGTACCTTTTTTACTTGTAATAATTTTTTGAAGTTCCTGATTATAGAAGCTCCCCTTGATGATATCACCATTCCAATCATTGATTTTATACATGACAGGATTACTTTTAATACATTTGTCAACAATAACAATTTCAGGCGACCATTTCGGTAACTATCCCTTTTCCAATTTATGTTTATATTTGCTTACACGAACATAGTCTCCGGATTGTAATTTACATTTGGGATTAGTTTTGGATTTGTTTCCATATAGGGTTTGCCAGACTTGGTTTATGTTTGTATCCGAGACATCACTAGGTGCAAGCTTAATTCTGGAATGCGGACTACAATTATAACTATGTACGAGATCGTCTAACACGTCAATGTACCGGTATGTATTTTCTGCCGTAAAGTACTTGTATATTTTTTTCCTTCAACGTGCGAATAAATCGTTCTACAAGTGCTGCTTTTGTTTGCGAATGAACACTATAATGATTGACCTACTTTTCAAATACTCGTTTTACGTGTTGGTTATAAAATTCTGTCCCTAAATCCGTTTTACAACGTGCTAATGGTAATTTCAACGATTTTAATTTTTTAAATATTTTTTTAATTTAAAAAGAATTCTGTAAAAAGATTTTTTAAAAGTCAAAAGTCAAGTATTTCATTTGAACATACAGTAGTGATATGTAAAACAAAATATTTAAATCAAAACAATGTTTTTGCAAAAGATTTTTAAAAAGTCAAAAAGTCAAGTATTTTATTTGAACATGCAGTAGTGGTGAGAAAAAAGATTTAAATCAAAAGAATGCTTCTGCAAACAATCAACTTTAAAAGGAGTCAAGTATTAATAATATTTCATGTAAACATGCAGTAATTCTATAGGTTCAACAACAAATTAATATTATAAGGAAAACTAATAGTGGTTTGTCATTGCCTTTTGATAACATAAAAACACTATTACATTTTTACATGAGCAGTGAACTATTTAAAATAAAATACTACGCTCTTGTTAATGGGAAATATTATTTCGACAGTGGTTCTTAAAAACTAAAGATTATGTATTTTCAAAAACCACATCTTTTGTTCTATGCTTTGGTCATATCAACAAGGTTCATTTTTTTTTGCTTTGATCTTTTTACAATTTTAGTTAAAATTGACAAAAAATGTATATATTTACTCTCTTCCCACTCTTTTTACAAAAAGGAAAATCTTAAACCATTATTTCTAAGATATTCATGACTGCAAATTTTCCCTAGCTTTCAAAAGAAGTTTACTACTAATATTTTTTCAAATTTTTGACGCTTGTACAACAAAGAGGGTATACATTTTTTCGGACCATGTTAGAAGCTATTTTTCTTTCTAACACTCTGTCGACTTTCAATACAAAAACATCAACAAAATATAACACTTACCCTGATTACTTCAATTTCCAAACCAGCAAACACCAACAGGTTGAATATAACAAATTCAATTTTAGTTCTGCACCAACAACAGGTTCGGGTAAATTGTCTTTCTTTCTCTGAATGATGATACTCGTTATTAGTTTCACCTTGAATGAAATGAGTTCCCATCTTCATAAATAATAATAAAACTCTTTTACCTCTACAATACTTAAATTCATTTATTCTACAACATTAAAAAGGTATTAAAATGTACTTATGTTAAATAATTCTAATCAATAGCTTTGTTTTACTTGATTCTTAACACTTCTGCAAGCCTTTTTAATGTAAACGTCTCGTAATGATCCATCTTCATACTAAATTTCATATATCTGCCTTGAATGGTTAACAAATTAGTATTTTGGCGGGCATTTTTAATGAAACTTGCAAACTATCGCAAGAAATCTTATATTTTCTTGAACTACTCTGCATAAGGTACTTTCATACCAAATTTCAGCTCCGTGTAACTTAAACCGTGCGAAAAATGCTTTTTTGGCCGCCACCCTAGTTTGCAAATGGCGATTTTTCAATTTTTAAAATAATGTCTTCATCTACTATGCCTAATGTACCTACATATAAAATTTTAGCTCTGTAACTTAAACCGTGCGAAAAATGTTTTTTGGTCTCCAACTTTGTTTGCAAATGGCATTTTTTCAATTTTTTAAAATAATATCTTCTACTACTATGCCTAATGAACGTGAATATAAATTTTCATGTTCCTATCTTTAATAACGTGCAAATTGTTTTTTGGTCGCCATCTTTGTTTTAAAAAGGCGATTTTCCAAAAATAAATTAATAATTTCGTAATCTACTCATCAAAATACACCATTCTGCCAAGATTTATAATATTAGCTCAAATAAAGCAAAAAAGGTGTTCGGCGCGCCTTATGCTTTTCATTTTATTCATGCTTAAACAAAATCATTTTTAAAAATAGTAATTCATATAACATTGTCTTTAATATGTTTGTAGTCCTAGGCAACTAAATTACGTATTCTGTAACAAATGTGTATCATGCAGTGTTACACGCTCCCCTATGCTTTTCTTTTTAGTCATGCATAAACAAAATCTTCCTTTTAAAAAAAATAGTAATTCATAAAACAAATTGTCTTTAAAGTGTTTGTAGTCCTAGACGGCTAGGTTACGTATTCTATAACGAATATGTATCATACAGTATTACACGCTGCCCGCGTGCTTTTCTTTTTAGTCATGCATAAACAAAATATTTTTTAATAACGTACGTTTCTTTCCCACTTTTAGTGTTTGTATTTCCTACCCTTTAAGCTGTGTGTTTGTATCAGTTATTCATCTTTTAAAAACAGCAGAAACAAAATGCATGGTCTTACGTTATAGTGTTTTCAACTTTATTTTCTGTCGTATTTTCCGTCTTATTCCCGTCATAAAACTTTGGTAAACTTTATTTTTATATGGGCCAGTTTAGTAACTTTGGACTTCGGCCCGTCACGATTTGCCCTTAGCTGTTAAGTGTTAAAATCCACATCCATGCCCCTGCCGGGACTCGAACCCGGGACCGTTGAGTCGATAGCCTACCGCCGCAGACCGCTCGACCACCCGGCCGGCATTCCCGTCGTATTTTGGGTGTGATTCACAGATCTGAATATAAACAAAAAAACATTGTAATTAATTTACGGTTAAAATATATTCATAAAGTTTTATTTAACATATTCTTTCACAAAAAATAAAGTAAAACAGGTAATTCCTTCCATAAAATTTTCCAATGTTTTCCTCAGTCCCACCAGGCAAATACAAAATTTTGGACTTTAATATTAGTTCTACACACCTTTGTCCTATATCCCATACTTTTCCCTAAATTGCTGCTCAAGCCAAAGTAACAAAAACACGTAATTTCTTCCGTAAACGTTTTCAAGGTTTCCTTCAGTCCCATCTGGCAAATACTGCAATAGTAAGTTCACATAATTCTTCTCCGGTTCATGCCCTGTTATATTTCTTCCTTTTCTCACAATCCTACCTTAGCCAAAATAAAAAAAAACATAATTTACTAACTGCGTTTTTCTTATTTTTCCTTAGTTTCAACAAACAAATACGGAGGTAGTAACTTTACGTTAGGCAGAATTCTTTACGTACAAAATCTTAATGCACAAATAATGAGGATTTTTTTTCGTCATGCATAAATACAAAATGTAGCTGTAATTTTCTTAACGTCATCGTCAATAAATTTTACTGACCAAGCGGTCTGCGGCAGTAGGCCATCGGCTTTAAGGTCCCAGGTTTGAGTCCCGAACATAAATGTGGATTTTAACAGCTAAAGGCAAATCATACCGGGCCAAAGTAAAAAATTACTAAATTGGTCCCTATAAAAATAAATTTTACTGAAGCTTTTAATAAATTAACATTTTAAAATTTCAAAACATTACGACTCTATTTTTAATAATAAACACGAAAATCAACAAATAATAATAAAATATTGTATCGTCAATCGATTTACGTTGCTGTGTAAATTCTATAAAGTGCAAAATCAGTTCATTTAACGGTACAAACACTACAGACTATTGTGACTTAAAAATGAAATATGCAAATGTATGTTACTTAAAAACAATGCCAGTAACTTAACGTTCCATAAATTTTAAAACATTCTGTTTTCATAATTTCTTTTTGTGCTATCATTTTAAAGATAGTTAATCATTGTTTTCTTTTTTACACACTTAAGAATGCATCTTATTACTCACCATGGAAAGCGTCTCCTTAATTTGCACAAAATAACACAAACTTTGCCAGAATAATTCCCTTACAACTGTTCAGTAATGAAACAAAGCAAATGCTGATCAAAATCATACCAACAACTCGAATCTGCTAAAAACCAATTCCCCTACTCTTTTTTTTTCTTTCTTTTTTATCAATTAAATTATCTTTGGGCCGCAGGGACTTCTAATCATCGTATGTGGTCTTAGCAAAGGGGTCGTGGAAAAAAAAGCCAATTTATTTTTGTTCAGCCAAACAAGAGTGAAATTAATGCCTATCATTTTTGTGTTCTCTTTCTTTTCATCGAAAAAGAAAAACACGCCTCTGGTATACGTTTAGCAAAGCACAACAACGGTTTGGGGAAGTGACACTTTAATTATGATGGGAACGAGTTACGGTATATTAAAGTGTGTCGACAGTAAGGGTTTAGTTCAAGAGGGGCGAGTTTCAATTTATTTATGAATAACTTACGTAGTACGAATCGTAAATTACACTACTGGGGTCGACGGACAACCAGAACTTATCTCTGAAATATGGCCCAACATAATGAACGGCAGTTGGAATAGAACCCTAGGTCTCTTCAAGCGGCGACTAGACGATGGCGGTTGGCTCCAAGTACAGCTGGCGTGCTGAGCTCTAAGAATGACGCACATTCATTCCTCGATGAATGGCTTTGAGATCGAATGGCCGGGCCTAAACACGGCCGGCAACTGACTGAACTGGTAGCAGAATGACGTCGGGAATATGCTGTTGGATGTCAATCGGTTCTACTATGCCTGTCGACTGAGAGTCAGAGTGAGGTCTATATCTTGGTGTTGCCACTATTTATTGCAAACCCAGGATTCTTAAGAATGTCTTCTTGGTCGCCATCATTCTTGTTTGTCTGAGTTCGTGTGTCGTGGCGTACCTGTAGAAATCACCTGAAAAGTGAGACAATTCCCTTGACTTTATCCCTTCCAGTAAATCCATTTCGTTGATCAAGAAAAAAGGATAAAAGAACTTAGTTTGAACCAATCTACCGTTGATTATAATTAACGACAGACATATTGTTTTCTTATTACACATTTCAAGTGATTTATATAATATATTAGAAAAAAATATGTTCCATTCCCCATAAAAATTAAAAAAGATTTAATACAAAATAGGTTGCGAACCGTGAACGTTTTCAAACCATCACGACATTAATTTATTGAGATGGATTGATCCAAAGCAGCTTCTTGTGTATGTAACGTCTTAATATGGATTGTTGTTGATGTTCTTCTTTTAGTGCTTCAGAGTGGTCGCGCATATATCACCAATGTCTGAATATAGACCGATGATTATAGAAATTATGGAAATACACGGCAACCGATCGGGAGTTAGTCTGACCTTCAGTAATACAGGCGCGGTGCTCACAGACAGCAGTCATAGCTCGTCAAGTGTA
Organism: Lepisma saccharinum; assembly: GCA_022664845.1. Lineage (NCBI taxonomy): Eukaryota > Metazoa > Arthropoda > Insecta > Zygentoma > Lepismatidae > Lepisma > Lepisma saccharinum. The sequence goes on from JAGDQP010002194.1 coordinate 20,158, forward strand.
AAAGAGAAATGGAGGTATCGAAGCAGCTTGTTCGCGTGTGTTTGTTGTATGACTTTAAAGTGGCCTGTCAGCTGCCGCATCAAGTCGCCGCATATGCCAGGCATTTGGTGAGAATGCCGTGAACGAACGCACCGTCAGGCATTGGTTCCAGAAATTCCGTTCGGGAGATGTGAGTCCCGCTGATGAACAACCACATGTGTTGAATGACGAGGCCCTGAAAGCAGCCATCGAGGAGGACAGTGGTTAGGATGATGAACTTCCAGAAAGGTTCCATGTTTCCGCTGAAACAGTCAGACTGCACCTGCATGGGATAGGGAAGTCATACAGGTGAAGCAAGTGGGTACCCACACATTGTCGGCAGCCAACGGTAAACTTTATTTTTTATTTGGGCCACTCTAGTAGCTTTGGATTTCGGCCCATCACGATTCGCCCTTTGGCCATTAAAATCCACACCCATACCCCTGCCTGGAATCGATCTCGGGATCTTCGAGTCTTTGGCCTACCGCCGTAAACCGCACGGCTACCCGGTCGGCTTTGCCTCCCTAAGATTTCATAGATATACATCAAGAAACACAATCAAATTTATTTAAAATATTATCTTCAAGTGTGGGAATAAGTCATTTGCAAGGCTGCATGATGAAACATAGGGGAAATCTCAGACCGGATAGCTGGCAGCATGACTCGAACCGAGAACCTTCCGAATACAAAGCTTACCGAATTGCAAGTGTAAGTGCTTGTTTCGTACGATAAATCGTAAGTAATGCTTATAGTTATTGTATTAATAAAAGGACTGTAGACAAGCTGAGTGGGTAGGGGTGGTGGAAGACTGTTAAGCAATAAGCAAAGCTGAGATAATTAGATTAAAAATAATTTCAATATAAAATACTATAAATGTATTAAAAATTGGCAGGCCACATCTGCCATGAAAAAGGACGATATTTAGCTCCCTACAAAAATTCGAAGAATGTTCCTGACGTAATTCGAAGAATGTTCCTGACGGACTTCGAAGGATGTCCCTAACCTTATTCGAAGAAAGTCCCTGACCAGTTCCGAAGAATGTTAACTATTTGCTACTAATTCAGTACTTGAACCTTTTCGTAACCATTTCTGCGTTTACTTAAGAATAAATAATACAATTTTACCAGTTATTCCTTGTGTAAAGGTTTCATTCAAGAAGTTGGTAGCCTACCACTTTACTCTGATTTATAGTATTGTAGTGTTTGAAGGTTCTCAACCTTTCGTTATGCCATTTCGTGAAGTGATATTTTCCATGTGCATATGATAAAGTTACTCAAATGATATTAGGTTCGAATGTTTCATTCAGATGCGTAACTAATTTTAGAGAATAGTTCAATTAGCTAAGTTTTATCTAAATTTCGTGCCAGTGTTAACTTTCACGTGGCCGATTTGGCCTTGTGCATTTTAGTGACTAATGCTTGGGTCGTCCGGTCCTCAGGCAGTATTGGATACTGGAATGGAGTTGCAGTTTTGGTTTTGTTCGGGTGCACTGGCACTCCGCCACGGAACTTATTCTACAGTGTCGGAGTAAAAGTTTCGGCTATTGTCGCAGGGACGGGAACTGGGTTCCGACTGATAAATATAGTTCGATGTTGAGTTTTATTTTTGCGTTTTATAGAAAGCGAGTTTTGACGAAGGCGATGAGAATAGTTACATAATAAGTTAGAATGCGCTGTAAAGTAGCCGGCCTGCTCGATAACCTGATGGCGGCCCCTGAATCGTAACTCTGTTACAGTAGTTAACTAATATATAGTTCTAAGGTTTAAATATTTTGTCGTCGATTCTTTGATTGCTTTTACTTCTGCGCATGTTTATCTTACGTTTTCTTTCTTCCTTCTTCTGCATAGCTTGGATGAGCATGGGCTCTGAGTATGCAGACTTGGGAAGCTGCTGAGTATTTTATTAAGACTTTTTTTTTCATTTGGGAGTATACGAGTATTTACATCGCACGTATGCATTTTGACTAAGCTTAAGTTGATATATAAATGTTAAATAGTTAAGTTTCCTGCAAGGTGTTCTCGTCGAAGTTTGCCTCCTTTTCTGCCTTTTCTCGTGTTTTAGCTTTCCGCTATCGCCAACTTATCTACGTTCCGGCACTCCTTTTCGGACTTCGTTTCATGCATGTTTCGTGTGCTAAGACTAGTGTTTATGATGTCTTCGTTGGGATTTGTGTGCTGAAGCAAGGCACCGATGGGTAGGTACCCGCCTTGACTTAATTCTCCGATAGCGGTTCTTTGAGTGCTTTAGCTTCCGTTAGCGGAACTGTGACTTCTTCGTCTGTGGTTAATGTAAACTTTTCTTCCGGAGAGAGCATTACAAGAAACTGTAACAGTTTTGAAGTTCAGGTGCGTTTATATATTTTCTTTCAACTCAATGGCTTTTAAAAAAATCGTCTTTGACCAATTTTCGATCAGAAATGACGGCCATTTTGGTCTAAAGTCATTTTCATTTTTGGGAACATCGCTCTAAATTTTCTTTATAAAATAAGGAATAGTATAAAATTGGTCATGAAGGATCAGGGAGTGTACGTTGGGGCTCATAGAAACTAATTGTGAAAAATATTATTTTGATCAGTTTTCGACAAGAATTGATCGCCATTATGGTCTAAAGCGTTTTATTTTGTGGGAGCATTACTATAAATTTGATTTAGACAATAAAGAATATTATTAAATTGTTCCCGATGGATTATGGGGTGTACGCAGGGATTCATAGAAAATAATTTTGAAAAATAACCTTTCGTCGAATAGAAAATATTTGTGATAAATAGTCTATTACTCTATTGGCCAATTTTTGACCAAAAAATAGCCGCCATTATGGTCTAAAACCAGTTGTCCTCTTTGGGAACATCGCTATAAATTTTATTTAGACCCTAAAGTTAAAAAAAGATTGGTCCCGATGGATCGGGGGAATGGTTCACGTGGGTTCCCTCTGGCTCCCCGACTAAAACTCCAAGCACCGAATAAAAATTATCATCAAATCTGCAGTTACTCACTACTGTCACTTACCTCATAAAAAGAGATAGAGCAATGTAATCATAGAAGCAAATACATATCCATGGAGTTTTTCATTTTCTGGCAGTTTTTCACAATAAAAAAGGAAGGGGTGAAATATGAACCCCTTGTTTCATGTTATTGATAGCAAATTAATATTTCCTGCTTCTAGCATTCAAACTATAAAGAACAAACAAAACAACGCATTTTAAGTCTCCCCCTGTAGGCTTGTAGCGCCATAATACTGATTATTTTGGAAACAAGCTTACACACGGGACAAATTGAATATGTTTTATTGGTAAATATATAACTAAAATAATGCTCTCGTACACTTAAAAATAATATGATTCTTTTATAGAAGAAAAATAAAATCAACGTGTTTTAAACAGTTTTAAAATACATCGTTTAAAACATTCTAACCCTGTAACATGCTAAATAAAATTTATCACAAGGAAACTAATTGTCATATGACTTCGTCTCGTAAACAAAAGCATTAAATTCATATTATTAACATTCATGAAAATGATTTAGTCTCGATCGAGACGAGAGTCTCGACAGGCAAGTCTTGGTCTTGTCTCGAGGATAAGTTTCGGTCTCGTCTCGAATAAGTCTCCATGTATAGTATCTCGAAATCGTCTCGCGATTCCTAGACCTAGTCATGTAGCAACGATAGCTGGTTGCAAACATAGGTTTGGAAGTTTTGTTAACAGAGTTCGTGTGTTGTATCGCTCGTGAGGGTGTTGCGCAGGCGCTCTCGCCCGATATTATTTCAGTCTCTAGATACTCTTAATTGCCATCGACTTCATTCCACAGACTACTATCGACTGCAAGTGAAACTTCAACGGCCCGTAAACGAAATTCCAAAAATGTTTAACACTCTTGCCACACTTTTACAGGTAAACATTTTCAAACGGGAAAAGGAAGAAGAAGAACAGAAAGAAACAAAGAGAAATGCCAGCTACTTCTAGTGATATTTCATCAACGTCGAAGAGAACAGAAGTTTATAAATCATCCAATAAAAAGAGAGGAACTAGAGGAACCGGAAGTCTGGTATTGTTCAATTAAATATGTGGAGAAGATAGAGTACTTGATATGAGAATGTATAGTTTATGCAAAATTTGTACACGAAGAATGTGCCGCACTTACAAAGCATGGCAGAGAAAAATTTGTGTACCTTTATTAGGAACCTTTTATAGAATGGCGTTATTACCCCTACACATGCAGCGTTATTACCCATAAACGACCTTCTTATAAAAGGCTCTCACATGATTTACCGTTTGAAATAAAGATACGGTAATTTTTTGTTGCTAGCGGAAAGATTTCTCTATTGAATTCTCCAGTTTTTACAACACCACGAATATTTTTTATAAAGACAGGAAAAATCAAAGAAGCCTAGCATGGCGTTATTATCATGAGTTACCTTCCTAGAATTATGATGAACTACAAAGTACCGGTAATTTACATTACAATAAATAGACAAAAAATCTTAATTAAGACTTAACAAAATAATAGGCAAACAATTTTTGATTTGTTCAACATTTTGAACGAATGACTTACTCGACAGCTCTTGAATTTGTGACTGACACTAACACTAATCGTAGGGTTGCTATTCATTCCGGAAAATCCGAAACCGTACCGGAATTGAAATCTGAGTCCCCGTTACCCGAACTCTCGGGGCGCATAAATGTCCCGGTATTCAGCGAAAAAGAAAGGAAGGAAAAATTATCTTCCTCAATACTTAAATAAAAAACACCGTTAATAGAAAAATATTTATATATAATATTTATTTATAATAGAAAAATAATATATATAAATATTTTTCTATTAACGGTGTTTTTTATTAAAGTATTGATGAAGTTAAGATGAACACCGTAAATTTTAGGAACTTTATAAAGAAAAATTATCGTTTGTATTCTTTTCACACGATTTTATCACCTTCAGTTTATCAGTATGGGACCTCAAGAAAGTTTTTTTTAAAAAAAAAGCAAACTTGAATACACAGAATACGGATTTAATTAAGTTCGCGATTCAACCATCTTTAAATTGATAGAAATACCTGTTTCATTGGACCAGCATCAAAGCGTTTTACTTCTCAGTGGTTATTGTTGGCGGTTTCACTCTTTGTTTCCATCTCTCTTGCTTCAATTATCTGAACTACTGACTGAATTTCTTGGTAATTTTCTGGTAACCACAACAAAGCCAAAAAGAAAAGTATACTTTGTGTAATAAAACCATGCACACAGCAATGGAAAATCTTTAAATATTTCAATAAAATAGAAACTTACGAGGTGCAAAAAATGTATGTTTTCCATTATTGATTGAAGATTTTTTACTTTTCCCTCTTTTTACGCAACAATGACCTTGTGTTTCCGGTACTCCTTTTACCAGGGAATATTTTCCTTGCTCCTTCGACCAGTAAGTACCCCTACGCCTGCCAACTTTTGAAAATGGAAATACCGGACACGCTCCAGGAGTACGTATACTCTTAAGTTTGTGACATCATCGCTCGTCAAAAATGTGAACAACCTGAATTTCCGCCAGGATTTTCAGTTTGGGGTGTGTAAAGTCAAAATTGGGAGGGTGTAAGTGAAGTTTTGTATGGTTCCTATCGATTTTTAACAGCAAAACTGTCAAGGTTGACGGGGGGGGGGGGCGTGTTGAGACTTTGGGGGTAAACACCTCCTTAAAGGGAAGGTCTGGCGGAAAAGTTATTACTTCACATAAAATTGAGCGATTCGGAGTTCGAATTTAATAACTTTAGTTACTTTTGAAGCATTTATTAAACTTACGCCTATTCCAGTTTTGGTTGAATCTGCACATGTAATTTTTGTAGTCTACCATCAATAATACATCGTACTTTAAAACGGAAAAGCAAATATAATTGGCAATATAATTATGGCATGCACAAAATATACTTGAAAAATAAGTCTTACCAGCTTCGCTCTTCTCTACTCTCCATGGCTTGAAGAACCGAAAAATTATTAAATTTGTATTAGAAAACTCCAAGATATATAGTTTCATTCTTCCTACAATGAATCTTTCTGCTTAAGAATCTTGCAATGAAATGCGAAATTAAAATTATTAAAAAGTAGCAAATGGGGCAGTTATGGGAGCTACAATAAAATTATTATCTGAGTTGACAAGTATTGTTGAGTAGCTCTAAATCTGTGGGGTGGGGAGAGAGAGAGAAAAATAAAAATAAAAAACAAGGGTTTGTTGCGTAATAAAACATCATCTGTTGAGAAATCAATTAATACGATTGTATATAATGACAGATAGGTTTACTTTTCAAGTTTACACTTTATTTTCAAAGAAAAAAGTATTTTTAGAAATCATTTAATGGCTAATAAAAAAGGCAAAAATGGCAAGAGTAAAATAAGCTATAATTAAGGCTATAAGCATTTCGTATATTTGTATGGCTAAATGCCTCTTCAAATATGCTAGATTTATCCAGAAATAGGCCAAATTGGCATTACTGCCACCTTGCAAACGATAACATCACTGCGACGGAACAACAAATTCGTTGCGGAATGGAATTGCGCTAGGGCCATGATCAGCCGGTTGTCAAATGCGGTTCATTTTAGAATCCAGATTCAACTAAATCTACTTTCCACGGGATTAAAAAATAATATGAATAGAACAGAGAATAGGACTAGTAAGGGGGAAAATTACCGGACACTTAACGTCCGATTTTGAGATCGTACCGGACACAGGACAAGGAGGTCAAAAACCGAACCGTCCGGTAAAATGTCAGACGGTTGGCAACCCTACCCTACGCGCGGACCCAGAATGATAAAAACGGAGCTGGAACATCTCAATAATATTTTTTTTATTTGTTTTTAACGATATACTTTGACTGTTTTCGTTATCTAACACAAGGAAGTTGATTAAATAGATTAACCCTTCTTTTTTTCATTTTGCACATTTGAAATAATTTCGTAAATTAGTAGCGTCCCGGATTTTCATTTATTTATTTATTTATTTATTATTAAGTTTCAGATACAGCTTGAGTTGCCATTTTACACAGAAACAAAATAACAATGCAACAAACTAAATAACTTCACTACAAACTAAATAACTTTACTACAAACTAAATAACACGAGGAGAAATAGCAACCCTAACTAATCGCCAATGACAAAGTTTGGACAGTAATTTACATGACATATCTGATGGTTACCATACAATTTTGAAAGCTCGTAACAGGCACTTTTGACTACAATTCTGTGGATGCATGCAAGAACCTGGTAAGCTACAAGTACTCAGCTACGTTCTCTAAAAAAAGTGGTTGTCCGGAAACAATATCAGATTGTCCACATGACGTTTCTGTACGATCTCTCATAAGGGACCTCTTTCTCCGATCTTGAAACCATTTCCTCTCGAAGAGGTTCTTGTCTGCACAACAGCATAACAGAATTGAGTTTAGTAAAAATGTATTCGAGGGTGCGAAAAAGTTAAGTGAGAACGACCAATATCTTTCTTTCGGTTTCACGATATAATTCGCGGAGCAGGCTGGCAACGCTGTTAAGCAGAGTGGTTCAGCCAGCTGCTTGGTGAAGAAGACGACGAAGAAGAATATTGTGCGTGAGTTAACAATTGTATTGAGGTGTTCGATTTAAATAATGCGTGTGTATTTACGCTTGTCTGTGCGTTAGTGAATATGAGAGTGATGAGTATCTTTGTGAAAATGGCGGGTGGAGAAGGAAGTCAACAAAATGTACCGGAGTGTCTCTGTTAATGGATCGCTTGCTGTATTGATCGTTTGAGTGGCGTACACCAACCAGTTCGGTCCCTCTTTTGATCAATGCTTCAGGTGCGTATCATCATGTAGAAGCTATTCACTGGCATGTTTATATTAAGCTTTGTATTGAAAGTCCTGCTTTCGTGCAGATTAAATTTTAATCTCTGAAACCACAACAAATTAGGCAGGGCAATAGAGATTACTTAAGGGCTTTATTATTTTCTGAATCGAAAGCGGAACACAATTTATTTTATGCGTATTTTGTAAAATAAGCAGTGACGAAGAGTAACATAGCAAATGGGTAAATATTATACAATATTAAGAAAAAGTTATAGGGAAATCGAAAGTAATATATTGTTTATACATTAATTAGCCGAAATAAAAATCTAGGACTACATTTTTTTTTCTCCTCAAAATATAGCAAAATATTGAAAAACAAAATCAGCAAAATTTAATATCTTTAGAGGAAGCATGGGAATCGCTTACCTCCTTAAGTTCTTCCAGATAGGTTCCAAACATCCAGTTACAGTCGCTGCCATCGGAAAACGCTGGGGAGGGGAGGGCGGTTCGAGGCCCGCTCATGCCAACAGGCAAATGCCTGTATACAGTGTGCGAATTAGGATATTTTTGTAGGGGGGCGGGGATAAAGTACTTGATATAGTTTACTTGTAACTTAACTTACTGAAACATCATTAACAAAACTTTTGATGGTATTATGATAATTTGTGGTATAAGATTCAACTTGTCCTCGGTACGAGAACATGATAGTATAAATTTCCGTGTTCAACTTTACGCTATCCCATGCAGATGAAAAAATGCTCCTCTTCCGAGATTCGACACTATGATTTATTGTAATATTACTTTAGAAATTCTAAACTGTTTCCCTCCTCTTCACAATGAATAATTATTTAGTCACAGCGCTCCCTTTGCTAAAACACTGGCAACACTTTCAATATCCTCGGGATATTAATTTTGAAATATACTGGAATTTGTACGTAATAAGCCTTAAATATAGTTGACACTCTTCCTTCTGTCCAATATATGCCACGTTAAGGCTTAATATGAAACACAGGACCTCTATGAAAGCTATGTATCGCTTGACTGTATATGCTAGGCAGATTTTGAAGGGTATTCTTCTTTGTAAGGCAAGACTGTAGCTTTTCACTCCGAATAATGCAGTCGTGAATAGATTACACTTTCTGCTATGCCTATTCTCGCTAGCGAAACGCTAATTTCAGTACTGTTGAGAAGTGCAGAAGTACATATGAATGAGTCTATTCTAGACTTCCACTGCGATTGAGAGTTGCAAATGAATATAAAACTCATAAATTATCTCTCAGAGTTCCTACAGGTTTTGTCTTCCAGGGACCAGAATACCCTAACTTTTCCATGACTCTTGCGACAGGTCTAATCATTTCTCATGCCATAGCCTAACAGCCAAGTGCTATTTTGATATGGCTCTCGGCCTTCTTTGGTTTTTATTTCTCTATAATTTCCATACATGTAGAGGAAAGTATCCACATTTCTCCCACTTTTTTTTTTGAATGCTCATAAAATCTATTGTAATTCTCATATAACAAGAATGTGAGTATTGCATTAACTTTTACAAACGCTAAAGTACAAATGTTGTGACTCGACAATAATTTCGTCCATACAACACGAGAAATAATGTATTTTCCAAAAACAAGACAAAATTATTTTTTATTAAATGGGTCCAAATTTCGCCCACTACCTGCTGTCAAATAACAACAATGACTAAAACATTAAAAAGGTTATAAATGGAAAAACAAAACTCTGATAAATTGTAAGTTCAAAACACGAAATCTGGAAAAGTAGTAGATTTTATATTTAAACCACTCTCTAGTTATTGCAGCCAAATATCACAGGGGAAAAGTAGATCTTTTGCTTCTTTACTAACATAGTTTTTATGGAACCAAATGTGACATTTTCGTCATAGAACCCACTTTCATTCTTGTTTTCTCGGAAGTACAGTCCTTCATTAATGGTATATTTCGTGTTTGTTGATGTTTAACTACACTGGTCATCTTTATCATCTCTGTTTGATGAATAAAGTCCTTTAGCTCTACTTCTACGAAGTTGCTTATTTGACTCTTTTCAAATTTCTCTCGCTCTGTTAGATGTGACAATATAATTGTCAAATAGCAAATATATTTCGCGGTTTTCACTGAATTGCAGTTTGTTATCTGCTATTCTAAACTAATTCACTTTCTTCATGTTCTATATGCATCGTGTTATATTTAGGGATTGGAAATTTAGACGCATCTGGTGAGCGAAATTAGGACTCCCTTGACACTATAAAATATTATTCTCCACACATAAGGTTAAAGTTTTTCTTTTTTTTTTTTTTTACAGTTCAATTATCATTCACCAAAAGCATGCTTATAGTTACTACTATAAAGCTTACAGTTGCTGAAGCTCTTAGACAGCGTGGAAACCACACTGCAAAACTCCAACAAGGAGAAAAACTACAAACGACCACGAAGCACACCCCATCCTTCAAATCTGTACCCACACGTTACTTCGGACATGACGATCGACTCCAACAATTTCAAATTCATACTAACTGTGGGGGCCACGGTGGATCAACGGTTAGAGTGCTCACCTCTGGCACTTGGGATCGTCAATTCAAATCCTACTCGTGTCATGTGGACTTTGTGGTGGACGATCATCGTTTGCGTGGGTTTTCTCGGTGTACTCTCATTTCTTCCCACTTTCTTCATTCCACCAATCATCCATCCAGCCTGAGCCAAAGTCGCCTAAAGACCTTAAAATTAAATTTAAAAAATCATACTAACTGAGAAACATGTTTGGGTGAAATTAGGCTGCTATGCGGAATTCGGTTACTTTTCTCTATTGCGCGATCAACGTTTACTATGGTCAGTGACTTTGTCGTGTAACTTTTCGGAAGTACTAGCTACAATACCAGTAATAGCTTTGTCTACACACAACGGTTTTTAGACATGTATGTTTGGATTGTTTTGATAACTGGAGCACACAACCTTATCAGTCTCATAGTAAGTTCGTGAAAAGAAAGCTATAACGTATTAGAGGGGGATAATATGATCCCCCCCTTGGACAGTTAATTCTAGTTAGCAGCCAGGGATAAATACATTCCAGAGGGGGATTGTCCCCCACCCCATCGCCGGCCGTAATTCGCACCCTGCTGTATGAGACCTTCGATAGAAGCTCTAGCCTCTATCCTCTCATTCCGTATCTACCAGTGGCGCCTCGTGACCCAAATAATAGGTGAAGAACTACCAAAAAGTTCATCCACACACACACTCCTACAATCCTTAATCATTAATATTTATCCTTGATTTTCGGGCTTACTGGTAATGACATTATTTGATCTAAGATGATGTTGACTAGCTTTCCAGATGAAGCCCAAATAATACATATTAATGCCAATTTACTTAATACATATAAAAATAACAAGTGAAGTGGTACTTTACTAAATTCAACTGACGAGCCGCCACTGGTATCTACGGAAATAGCAAAGTGGAAGGTATTACGGCCTGTAAACTTAAGGTACTGTCAAGGGCAGAAATATAAAGTTTCAATAAGTCCTGAACTCCCATCTTCATTTCGGTAATAATGCCATCTTTTTCTCTTTGAAATCACGGTCTCTGCTACACATAAAGGCTGCCACAGATATTTTTCAATAGCAATAGTTCTCAATTGTGCCATTTTTTTACTTGTCATGAATATCGTAAACATCCATTGATTCTTTTTAATGTACTTTAGTGGAAGCTGATCTAACACGAATAACAAGTGTTAACTTCAATCATTTGCAAATCTTGTTATCTCTCCGTGATGATGAAATACACGGATATTGGCTTTATTTAAAGTTTCTAAAGATTAAAAAAGCTTGTAAATATGTATAAGTATGTAAAAAGAAGTATTAATGAATGTTTTATAAATACATCTTATGTTATATCGTTGTTGAAATAACATTTACTCTTGTTTTCATGCGAATTGAAGAACGTCTATTAGTAGTAAGTTTACGCGACTTGCCCTGAGAAGTTTGTCAATGGATGATATTGCTATAGCTGCCTTGAATTGGATATTGACTTGAGAAAGGTTGAGCATGAGTTAGATCCTTTTTAAGCACGCGGCATTTGTCGTATCGACGCGAAAGATAAATGAATTAATTATCTAGATACTGAACGATTCATAAACGAAACAAATACAAAAAAAAGAGCATCATGTGAAGGTTGGTAAGTTACATTGTTTCGAATTATTTTTCATACTTGTTTCGTATTGTTTCGAATTATTTTTTACTTTTGTTTCGTATTATTTACTTATGATACATAGGCTTCACGGCCCTTTTTTTAAAATAGTGGAAAATATACATGTACTTGCATTGATTCAAATCACAAATTCACGCGTTCCGTAATATTGTGTGAACATACAAACTTTCTATGCATATAATACTAGAAAAGAACTCCGGAGAGGGATTAATAATTGGTGTTAACACTGGCCAACTGTGGGTAGAAGCGGAGATAAGAAAACTACCTTATCTCTGCTAGAAAACTGATTCAAAAACTTTGGTAAACTTTATTTTTATATGGGCCAGTCTAGTAACTTTGGACTTCGGCCCGTCACGATTCGTCTTTAGAACATTTTAGGATTTGTGTCACAAGACAACGTGAGAAAAAGCATCCGAACACCGAAATAACTAAATAAAATAATTAAAAGCTTTTTAAAAACATACTTTTCTTAAACAATTCGTACTATAAAGTAAGACAATTTTGTTTATGCATGACTAAAAAGAAAAGCATGGGAGCGCCAATTAAAGAATTTATAAGATGACAATATGAGAGTACACCTATGCTTTTCTTTCTAATCATGCATAAACAAAATTAATTTTTACGTTTTAGTATGAGTTCTTTAAGAAAAGTATGTCTTTAAAAAGTTTTTTTAATTATTATTTTTTAATTAGAAATTTCGCTATTTGGAAATCATGATTTTGTTACGCTGGGTTTTCTATTACAAAAGAGTATGAATATGACATTGCAGAGTAAGTCCTCGATATGAGGCTTCAACTAAAGAATAGCCAGCAATGCTGTGGGCTATTTCATACTGATGTGGAGCCTCTAACTACAAGAAGAGAGAGAGAGAGAAAGAGAACTAGCGTGGGACTCTTTCAATGTGTTCAAAAACTATTCCAAGCTGATTGATTACAATAAATCCGCAAAATTGGATTCGTACAAAAAATTTATCTTCGCTACTGCTAGGCAAAGGCGTCGCCAGAAATTTTGCCAAGGGGCATTATTAAGGGCACAGAAAAGTTATATAATATATAATAAATATATATGTGCGTGTGTGTGTGTCTGTGTTTTACTGTGACAGATATGAATCATGAAGAGCAGCATATTATACTTATTTATTACGTACTATTGCAGAACGTTTATTAGGCTTCAGTTTACTATTTTCTTAAACGTTATCTTCTGAAAAGTTAGGTTTTTCTCGTTCTGATAGCACTATCGTTTCTGCTGGCAAAGCAAGAAAGTAGTCTACCAATTTCGGAATTTATGTCAGAGTGGAAATTGAATCATGAAATTCCCAGATGCCTATAAATACTTCCACTAAACTTTATCTCTTTCTTACTTTCTAAGGGAGAATTTGCTGAATTACATAAAATCATTTCAAAAATAAAATAAAATTGAAATAATGACAATTTTCAAATTAACGAAGTGGAATCTGAACTCAGAACACACAAAGTACACAATTTTCTAATACTGACTTATTAGTAACGCCGGACAGTAATATGTCCACTATCTTTGAATAGGTCCTTAAATATCTTCCTACCTGGTGTGTTAGAACTCGTTGTTCCTTACAATGGGAATTAATGCACTGTGATCAATGGCTATTAGATAATTTGAAGTCACAAAGACAGAGATAGCATAATATTGTCAGATGTAAAAGAGTTTCAATAATTCAGGTAAAGAAGTCAGTGAGTAATAGTTCGTACATCTAATGTGTTAAATGTCGAATATTATGAAAATAACATATTTTAACAAACATTAATAGATTATTTATGTGCAAGATTTATTGTCGAAGAAGAGGTTTATTAGGTAAATTTTCTGTTCTGCATGAGTTATCAATCATGGCCAAATGATGCCATAGGAAAGTGTACGGTAACCAGCGTGTGTTTTATTGGTTGGTTATTTGCGTGTGTGTTCTTTTGTATTTTCATTGGCTTTCTAGAAGAACTGCAGTGAACTTCATAAAAAAAAGTAAATTGAAAAAATAAAAGTTAAATGATGGTATTAATACAATAATGCCATTCGTGCTTTTACGAAGTTTGTTTTATGAATATAAATTGGCGTATTTGTAATTACAGTAATTACATAGATTAAAATGAATGTGGCAATAAATCAGGAGGTGTAACGGGAGTATCCCAAGAGGCTAACTAACTAACTAACTCTATGGCTTATGGAACTCGCAAGTTCAACGTCGTAGTAACAAACGTTCGCCATTGGATCCAATCCTGGGCAACATCAAGCCAGTTTTCGTCACGAACGCCTACTCCTCAAAGATCTCTTGTAATATTGTCCTCCCAACGACGTCTCGGTCTTCCCAATTGCCTCCTTCCATCCGGCCTTCCAACCAGGATAGAATGTAATCTTCGTTTTCCCCCATCCGAGCTACATGGCCTACCCACCTTAGACGTCGCGATTTCATAATTTTTACAATATCTGCTGAATCGTACAGTCCATGGAGTTCTTCATTATGCAGTCTCCTCCATTCTTAAGTCATCTCGTTGCGTTTCGGCGTATATCTTTCTCAAAATCTTATTTCCAAACACTCGTAATTTATGTTCATCTGCTAGGGTTGTACTCCAACTTCCGCACCTGTAAAGTATTACCGGCAGAATAACCGTTCTGTATATTTTCAATTTTAACTTTCTTGATATTAATTGCGAGTAGTTAAAGAGCCTCAAAAGGGGAAAATCCTTGCAAATTGCGTATTTTTCAGGATAATCCTTCACAAGCATGATTAACCTCTTTGAATGTAAGCTATATACAGTATATACTAGTACACATCCTTTGTTTTGGTATATGACAGTGTATACTAGACTAGTTTTTAGTGTTTTTTATATTAAAACACATATTTTTGCTATAAAAGTACCTAATTGCATTCTTTATTTAGTGCATAGCCTGAAAAAACACTATATCTTACTCCAAGTCATAATTAAATAGTTCTAATTACTTGTTCTCCAACCCTATTGCCTTGTGTTCAATGAATAACACAGCACTAATAGTTAATAAGAAATTACGATTCAATGATTACCGTAATTACTATAGAGTTGTGTCAATTCTAGGGCTGTCAATATCCGAATAATTTGATATCCGATTAATCGAACAACTCATTGTTCGGATATTCGAAATCCGATTATTTGAGTAATTTTCATTATCCGAATAATTATTCGGATAACGAATAATTGAACATTATCCGGATAAACGGATAATCGAACATTATCCGGATAAACAATGACACCAAGGCTTTGGGTCATTTCCGTATGAATTATTAATCTGGTAATATTAAAATATTTGCATACTAACTTTTGATATTGTGTTAATTAATCTATATTATGTAATTATATATATTTTTTTTCCTTGGCCAAGGTTATTTTATAGTTATCCTGTATGTGTATATTTGTATATAATTATGTGTTCAATTTCATTCCATTTGTATGTGTGTATTTGAAGGTTGCTATGCTAAATTGTAAACCCCTCTAGTTCTGTACCAAACAAGGAAAGTGGCTGGAAAAATAGCCAAGCAAGGACAATAGACTCAAATTGAAAGTGAGAGAGAGGGAAATATTTCTTTGTATTCTTGCTTTACTTTCAGATGCAGAAGGAGAGAGGAGAGCGGGGAGCCTGACCGATTTTCTCATAAGGTGCTGGGCTTGAAGGTTTCGGGGGATGATGGGATCTCCTTTGTTTTTTTGTATACGCGTCGGCTGGGTGCCTGTGCTATTTAAGAGGCTGTTTCGCGTCGTTGAGTCACAGTCTACCTTCAGCTATGATCGAGGACAGTCTTCCTTTAACAAAGAACGAGCGAGCAGTCTAACTCCAGCAACGACAAGAGCACAGTCTTGCTCTAGCTATGTACGGGAAATTTAGCTGGGTCGAACACATAACAATGTGTAGGCATTTTGTAGTTGAATCTATCATTCGTTGAGATGAAGTTGTATTGAAGATGTTTGACTTAATTTTTGAGCTGCCTGTTGCGAGTAGTACAAGTCAAGTTATCACATTGCCTGCTCCAATTTTATTGTTTTAATTCAATTGTCGAAATTGCAGAATCGTTGAGCAAAGCTAAGTTTTGAGATAAACTTTTTTCGTAATTCAAAACCAGAAGTTTGCATTGAATAGTAGGTTTATCAAGAGAGAGATAGTTTTGAGCCTAGCAGAATTAAGTTCAGACCGGAGTCTGTATTTCTGATTTATGAAGCCACTTATCACTTCAAGTTTTTTACTTTCATATAAGGCCGCCCCAGATATCGACCTATGCGCGAGGTTAGGGGCTGGACGAGGATGAAAGCAAAAAAGGTAACAGTTTTGTTTGATAGAAAGACGAAGTTAACACGAAATTCTTCACTAAAGAATTAGCAAGTTTATTTGAAAGTAGGTTTCCAGTGGATTGTTTTAATTTGCTTCAGTGGCTACGCTCTAGACTCGTATTCCTGTTTCGTATGGTCATAGGTTCGATCCCGAATTTGTAGAGAAACGATACGTTGTCAAATCCCGATATGGCATTGTGACTTAATAGGTCTCGTGGGGGAAAGTTCAGTTAAATCGTTTGCAGTTTGATAGCCCAGTCCCTTACTTATCCACGTCATAGCCGTCAAGAAGACTATTCTGTATTATTTGTTCAATATATATTTATTCTTTAGTATCAGTTGATGCGTTTGTATTATATTGAAGTAGCTCCCTGATCGTAGATGCAAATCAGAGGCAGAATATTAACGAAGGGAAGCATTAATGTGGTTTGCATAAAAAATATTTTTGATGGGTAATAAGGCCGTTAGTTGATTAAAATCTAATAGCGAGTTGAGAGTAATTCAGTACTAAAGTGCAAAGTCGTTAGTCTTCATGTTTAGTGTCGATTTGAAGATTGATGAAAAGATTAGAAACCCGGAACAGTAAGACTGAAGTTGATATTACGTTTAAGTATTCGAAAGTTTGGTTTCTATTAATTAATTTTCTACGTTCATCGGAGGCCGCCCTGGACATCGACCTGTGCGCGAGGTTAGGGGCTGGACAAGGACGAATGCAGAAAAACGGCGTCTGGGTTTAACAATAGAAAATTCTTTTGATTACTCTCCTCAAGATCGGTACGTTCGGAGAAAGACTTTAGAAAAAGTAAAGTGACAAATAAAACCCCGTCAACGGATAATCGAACATTATCCGAATAAACGGATAAACGGATAATTGAACATTATCCGAATAAACGGATAACTGAATATTATCTTGATAAACGGATAATTGAAAAATTATCCGAAAAACGGATGATCGAACAAGATAATCCATAAATTATAGTGGATTCAGGAGAGATAACGGATAATCGGCATTTTGTATTTTTGCTCTAGGAGATATTTTCTCTGGGCAATTTTTGAAACACTTCTTGTATAAAATACACAATGTCAATAGTATGCCTATATTCAACAATCCATATTTTGGGCTTGCCGCCGCGTGTGTTGTGAGATTGTGCAACTTTCGGAAATTCAAACTTTTCCATCGCCTATTTTCTATGAATCTTAGTGTACACAGCAATGAACATGAAAATTGTTCTTCGTAACTTGGTTGGTAAAAGCAATGTGCTACCAACCCTGCAACCCACACGAACATAGCATATGACTGTGTTCTATCCTCGCTTTCGCCAAGTGCGTATCTTGTGTTTTAAGCTACCAAACCTAATACATTCTAACTTGGGCCAGAAATAGTGCAAAAAGTGTTCAAACAGTAATCGGAAGTGATAATGTATTCAAGGAGGGAATAAATTACACGAAGTATCGCGCGTGATATATGTTGCTCCACTTTTGAAAAACGTATACATTTTATTCAATACCAGTTTTTGTCTTACATGAAAAAAAAAACAATGCATTAGATTGTAGTAAATACACTAGCTCTCATACTTAACAGGGAATCTCGGCCTGAGCCTCTTTAGTTGCCTAAAGACCTTAAAATAAATTAAAAAAAACAGGGAATCTATTTCCTCTGAGGAACTGAAGGGTTCTGTGTAACAGTGCTCCACCTCCTTCAATAGCGAAATCGAGAATCGACTATCGAGATCCTCGCAGTCTCAAGACTCCCAACTCCCAAGCGGTTGTGTCCCGGAACAAATGTCCCTTCCTCCCTGAGTCCCTACATCCAGAGCTTCAATAAAAGACTTAATTCTAAATAGTTTGGAGCACTTTAAGTTGTAAGAACGTAATTATTTACATATAAATTAATATCATCATCATAATTAAGGTTCTGCCCAAATCATCAGGGCCTTTAAGGCAAGTTAAGAACTCACCATTCATCTTGACCTTGTTCTTTAATTTTCATCTCAACAATCAACATACGATTTATGTTCCTTAATACTATCAAGCCGTTGGATTCGACTTCGTCTTTCTCTCTTTTCCCCAACCGCACCTTAGTATATAATCTCTGCGCAACCAATGTCCTAACCAATTTCTCTTTCTCTTCTTGATTGTCTCCAGGATTGTTCGTCTCTCGCTAATACAGTTTTTCATTTCACATCTTTTATGTTATTCGTATCAATTTTATCACTGACCTTTAGGCAACTTTGGCTCATGCGGGGATAGGGTAGGGAAAGAATGAAGGAATGAAATCGACCAGGGCCTAAGTTGAAGGTATCATACCGACATTTGTTTGGTTTGACTGATTAACTAAGAGAAACGATTAAAAAATGTATTTGTTTGGCAAGCTACCGTACCTTGAATTTTCCAGAAAAATATAGAAAGGTGGAAACTTTTACATCTTCATGTACTATAATGGCATTTAAGAATGCCCAGTTTCAGTCAGATCCCTAATTAGTCTAAAAGCGAGTTAAAAATAAATTATAAGTAGACATTAACTTATTTTTTAGTACAAGTCACTAAACTTCATGAGTGCTAATGCCAAAATGTTTGAGTTCACAGTCAAAATTCTATGGTGTTTTAAAGTGAAATTAGCAAATTTATGAGTAGAAATAAACAAGTGAGGCCGAGTACAGTCGGGGAACTGTGCACATTAGTTATCACCAGGCTTCAGTAGTGAGCATCCTATTTAAGTAATTAAATAATCAATGTTCAGTTCGAAAAATTGTAGCGAGGCCTTTCCAACAACACATCAGCTACCTTCCTAGTCTAGTGGTTCTAAAGTTGAAAATGCCCCCCCCCCGAATCTCAGGAACCGAGTCTGCTATCTGGAGAAATGATTCGGGTTTTAATTCAGGTATAGTTTTAATTGCCGAGACCTCTCCAACGATATCTCAACGGCTTTCTTATCCCTTGTATAGTTCCAAAGTTGAACATTTTCCCTCTCCCAAACTCGGGATTCGCCCCTGCAATCTGGATCAATGATACGGATTTGACGTTTGAACCAGTCTTTCCGTGACCTTTCCAATGACACTTCAATCACCATCCTAGCCCCAGTAGTTCCAAAGATATAAGTTTTGTTGTCGAGACCTTTCCAACGCCACCTCAAACATCTTCCTGGTCCTAGTATTACCAAAGATATAAAGTGCCCCGATATCTAGCAACGCCAGTACCTCCGGCACCACCCCTGCAATTCAGATAAAAGACGATTTGAGCTAATCTTACCGAGATCTTTCCAACAACACTTCAAACACCTTTCCAGCCCTAGTAGTTTCTGAGTTGAAACTTGTCGACAGACTGGCAGACGGACGGAACGGGCGCATAAGGCTTCACAACACTTTACAGTAACTGCTGAAACCTAAAAGTACAAGTGATATTCAGCTTTAAAATTAAAAATGTTCAGCAAATTGTTATAGGAGATTATATTGAAATAAAAATGGAGGTCCAGATTGCCCGAATTTCATTCCTCTATAAGTTTCAGCGTTCTTCGAACAACTATTATTCGGAAATTCATTTGTTCGTTCTTCGGATACCGATTATACAGATATCCGTTTGTTCGTTTTCAGATAATCGAATAAACGGATATCCATTTGTTCGTTTTTCGGATAATCGATTAATCGGATATCCATTTGTTGGTTTTTCGGATAATCGATTAATCTGATATCCATTTGTTCGTTTTTCGGATAATCGATTAATCGGATATTCATTTGTTCGTTTCTCGGATAATCGAATAAACGGATATCCGTTTGTTCGTTTTTCGGATAATCGATTAATTGGATATCCGTTTGTTCGTTTTTCGGATAATCGATTAATCGGATTTCCGTTTGTTCGTTTTTCGGATAATCGATTAATCGGATATCCGTTTCTCCATTGTTCGGATATCCGATTATTCGGATTCGAATAATTAAATTATCCGGATAATTATTCGAACAATATCCGAATGAATAATTATGCGGATAATGTTGACAGCCCTAGTCAATTCATTAGTCCAATATCTATGGGTTAACAGCTTTGTACACTAATGAGAGTAATCCATTACCGTATTTATTTTTAAATAACATTTCATTACGTTAAATTAGGACACAAAGATTCATTGTAAATAAAAAATATGTAATGCAGTATGTATACTACCCAAGAATATACATTATTTTATCTTTTATTTGCTTATATTCTGTAAATATACTGATTTTCCGTATTCCACGCAGATATCGAATTGATGTCCTCTTCAGTGTGTGAAGTTATACGCACTGGATCTAGATGACAGACACCAATCGGAACAACAGTTTAATTTGTTACCATGTTTATTTATTTCACAAACATACACACAGACAAACAAAAAAAAAATACAGAAAGAAAAAGAAAAGAACATGAAAACAAGAAACGACAGTTTAACATACAATCAGTTTGCAATTGTTTTGCATTTTAATGTTTCCTCTTTTTATTATTTCTTTTTGTAGTTCTTTTTCTCCCCATTAGATATCAGGTAGTAGGCCTAAAAGGTAAGTGTAACCATTTTACGCAAATAAAATTAAGTACACAGCACCACGACTCGACTCCCACATAGAGAGATAAATGACTGTCACGACCTGGCAAGAAATCATGAACGCACCACACAGACATACGCATCTTGCTTGTTGCTTCCCTGGTCTGCGTATGAAACATGGGGTACAGGACTACGATTTTTTTGTTAGGTTAGTGATGGCAAAAACGCAAGAGGACTGTGAAGATTAGCACACCTTTAAATTTGTTTAAAATATTCAAGATCTCAATGTAACCATATGTTAAGGGGAGAAGACAGTTATATGAATCGAATATTATCTCAATATTATAAATAAAAGTACAAGGTAAGCAAAAAAGTACTTGTCGTTTTTCTGAAAAGTGAGAAAAGACGTAAAAATACGAAATATGACAAGATTGCTGAATAAGATGAAAGAAGACAGCTATATGAACCGAATATTATATCAATACTATAAAGAAAAGTACAAGGTAAGCAAAAGAGTACTTGTCGTTTTTATGAAAGGTGAGAAAAGACGTAAAAATAAGGAATATGACAAGATGGCTGACTAAGGCCAAAGAAGACACATTGATTAATGAAATATTATGTGAATACTATAAAACAAGGTGCAGGGTAAGCAAAAAATCGTTCTGTTTTTTGTGATAAGTGACAAAGTATAAGGAATATGTGAAGATGGGTGAGTTAGATAAAAGAAGACACATTGATGAATGGATTATGATCAAAATGGTACAGTGTAATCAAACAACTGCTTACCGTTTTTGAACAGTAAAAAATGTGACATCTAGTTGTTGTATAGCTAGAGGGACAAACGTATGTGTTTCTACCTTTGAATGCACCTAAGCCAATAGTTGATACACATACGCATTCCAAAATGTTTGCATTACTGTAGGGAATCTAATACAATACGGAATAGGTTGTATAGTTGTGTTACAGCCATATTTTGTAGACGTTTGGGATGTAACCAATCCTGAGATTTACGTATTCCTAACAGTGAACTCAGACGTACTCATACTCGACGAGTCATTTCCTTGTATGCAACGCCCCAACTTGTATCTGTAAGGTACATATATTTATATGCTGTCGTGAGTATTCTCAGCATTACGCGGTTAAGCTTTGTACGAATAGGAAGTACAGCTCAACGTAGAGTTGAAATCACCTTTTGCTTACAAATTAAAATAGTATATATCTTGAAAAATGAAGTCCAGTTGAACGTTATTTTTGACCATGAGAGACAAGTGCTGGTCACTAGAGTTATTGTTTTATTTTGTACTTTAGCAGACTGTTTGATATTTTTGGAACACGTTAAGTAATGCTATAGAACTAATGATATGGAATTAAAATACTTGCCCATTAGGCATCTGAGGAACGAGAAGTATGACATTTACTTACGACATTGCGTTTTAAACAAAACCACAAAATAATATGGAAGACCGGATTTGTCACTAGATTACAATAGAGATGTATTGTATCTCTTAGTCACCTATGGCGCAACAATACGGACACTGAATATTACTCCTACAATAGTAATTGAAGTACAGAGTTTTTTGAAATATTGATTACTACGAAAGTAAGAACATTTTATTTTATAGATACGATGCAAGACAATATCTTCCACAGAATCACAAGCAGCAACATCTTTGCTTGTAATATAGGTTAGTCATAATCAGGAATAACGTCAATTGTTCTCAAGTATTGGTAACTGGGACAAGGTGAATAAATATTGTATTTGTCAAGT
The DNA here is from genome assembly GCA_022664845.1 of Lepisma saccharinum. Taxonomy (NCBI): domain Eukaryota; kingdom Metazoa; phylum Arthropoda; class Insecta; order Zygentoma; family Lepismatidae; genus Lepisma; species Lepisma saccharinum. The sequence goes on from JAGDQP010002194.1 coordinate 42,773, forward strand.
TGTATGTATTACTGTACTTGAAGGAACTCATTGAAATGCAAATAAATACGTCAAGTGCTACATGAAGTGAATCTTGATTGAACTTTTGCGGTTTAATAATTTAACGTATTTGATTTTACCAGACACTTGTCATGAGACTGATAGGAACAAGTTGTATTCTTTATTTTGATTGGTCAATAAAGTACATAAAGACGTTGAACGGGGATTTTTGGATGTAGTTTGGCAATGACGGTCCTGTGTGAATGTTCAAATGTCGAAGTTAGTGCTTCTTGCATAATGTATAGTATTCAAAAATGGAAAGCAAATTATCCACTACTCTGTCATGCTTGTTTTGAACATATTCACATTGACTCTGAAACTCACGACTGCATTCACATGTCAGTGGAATCCTTGGAGCAGGGCGTAGTGGAAACCTTATCATATGCGCTTATATGCAATGAAATCTACGAGAAATTTATAGAGACGCACCCAAACAACGAACATATACTATTTTAAAACTTTTGAAAACATATAAAGAAATGATTACAAGTAGACAAACTGTATGTCATTCCTTGGACAAAAGATTTCTTACACGGTTCATTTGGATGTTGTTTGTGAGGAATGAAAAACAAAAAAAAACATCAGTTTGATTGAACAAGAAATTATTTTTTGTGCGTAATCAAGATATATACAGAATACAACATTCAAACGGATACACGAAAATATTGTTATTACACATAAGGAATATAAACTATTGATCAATATTGTTTTTTGTAAGTACTAAACACAACTGATACAAAAATTGACGTCATACAAAATATTGTAATTACATATAACTGAAACAAATTATTTAACAAGTCAAGCCATATAAAATAATGGAACATTTTTCTGCAAGACAAAGTTCGATCGTACAAAATATTTGTCTGCTACATTGCAACGAAAAAGAGGGAAGTCATAAAATATTGCAGTCAGTTGATACATAAAAGTCAACTTGTATTAAATGATTTTTGAATAATGTTGTCGTCTAGCTTTTAGGATACAAGTCATTATTTTAGATAACATCATTGTAAAAAACTTCGTTGCTAATGTTTTTGATGGAAAACACTAAAGTAGTATAAAATAATTTTATTTGTCTGCTACATTGCAACAAAAAAGTGAAGTCGTATAAAATATTGGAGCCAGTTGAGACATAAAAGTCAACCCGTGTAAAATATTTTTTGCATACAGTTGTTCTTTAAATTTTAGGATAAAAGTTTTAATGAAAATCTAACATAATTGTAAAAAACTTTGTTGTTCATGTTTTGGTGGAAAACAATGATGGAGTACAAAATAATTTTATTTGTGATACTAACACTACAAGATAAAAGTTAACTTGTGCGAAACAGTGAAGACAGCTATAACAAGTCATAGAAAATATTTTATGTTGTTGCTAATAGAATGGAAACTGTTACAAAAAGTTAGTTTTGTGATGTACATTGTTCTAATGTTTGGACTTGCATGGATACATATTTACTAAGAAAGTATTAAACCGTTTTGAAAAACCAAGCTTTATACGTGAAGAAAATACGTGATATGCACAAAAAGTGTAAATTAAGTTTTGTTGATTGCAGACATAGATGATAATAAAACATCAATTCAAAGAAAGAATATTCTGATTTACATTTCTTTAGTCAATATTGTACACAATTTGATCATCCAACTTACATGATACTTGTCATTGTAACACAGTATTATACAACTTACTGTTGAAAATTTAGAACAGATTCCAGGTTTTCCTTTAACGAAAACCATAAGGTAACGTCCCTAGTCTACAGTACTTGAAGGATTTAATTTCCGACGCTTAGTCTGTTGTACAACAGCATGTCGTTTAGTTTGTGGTTTACATACGATACGAAAATCAGGGTTTGGTAAAATATGATTTTGAGTAAAAATTACTTGACTGTCACATTTTTCTGTACATAAATTATACATACGTTCAATCTTTATTACTTTACGCGCTCGTTGAGAAAGACTAATTCCACGAATTTTAATGACCTCATTAATTTTTACTGTAGTTGTCTCCACCTCACGATATGCATAATGGTTAGGACCAAGAGAAATTAAAATTTGTATTTCCCAGCCTTGTTTAATTTCATTTTCTAAATGTCCTAATTAATCACCAATAGGAAAGAAAGGAGTTTCATCTCGACGCCTAATATAGATAATACTATCAGTATCGCAGTATAGCAGTCTGTCAAAAGCAACAACATCTAATGTTTCGTATAATTTAAGTCTGTCCCAAGAAGAAATGAAAGCAGTAAGTCCAACATTTGTGAATTTGTTTGGTGTGTTTTGGTTTTGCAGATCACGATATGAAACAACCAGCTTATCAGGCAAAAGAACAACATTTTGCATTTCCAAGTGAGATGAATAGCCAATCTCATTAAATTCCAAAGTATTGTTGACAACTTTTGTTTTCAGCAAGTCCCCACTTCCCGAATAAAGAGTTTGAAAATATCTTGGAAATGTATCTTAAATCTTCATTTCTCTGAATGTTATCATAGTCTAGTTCGATTCCCTCATGTTTGCTATACTCAGAAATATATTGTTGTTTTTCTTCGTCGGTTAGACAGTCATCTAGAAATCCAGAAGCTTCCTGTTTCATTTTTAGAAACGTGTCAACGTAAGATCTGAACAATCCCTCCTTCATCTGCATTTCCCAAATTTCATAAGTATGCAGAATGACATAACCTTTCTTTAATGAGGCATAGAGCTCGGATGTGCAAAACACAGCTGTGATTGCACGTTGTTCGTTAGTCTGATTTCACTTGTCTTTATTTAAATTATCCACACAGGTTCGACAGATACCAAACAACATTTTGTTATGTGCGTTATAAGGCAAAAGAAGAATTTAAAGATTGCTAGGTGGTATAACCTTACAATATACAAGAACATGGAGTTGACTTGCATTAGGCATGTTATCCCGCCTATGAATTGTTACACGACCAACTGGACTTGGTTTTTTAGACATTACCCATGGATATAAATTGGTAAAATCGAGGTACTCACATACCTCTTGCTCTGTACATTAATAAAAAGCTTTAAACCATTCCACACGTCCGCCTTTAAATACATCCCGAGGCCGTAAAGGTTCTTCCACATTAGAACAATGATCACGGATGAGATTCTGAATTTCAGGAAACATTTGTACTTGTTATTGCCACTCACATTCCCAAATGGGAACAATTTTTACATTGCAACTGTTCAAAAATTCTTCCCGTGTTAACGTTGCATCATATCGACTGTTTAAGCTGTGTCCTTCTTTATCTATTACTTGGACTCTACATTGGGCTATACAACTGTGGCCATGATAGTAACTACAGCAAAATTCGTAAGCTGTACAAGTATTTTTATCATACCCATCGACTCTGAAATTTCTGGATTGTGCATCTTTATCATTTTGACATGTTTTTAACTTAATTTTCTGTTTGAACTCTATATATCGTAGCCACTGCTTAGTTACTTTATTTTGACTCGTACCATGTTGGGAATCTAACGGAGGGATAATTGGAATTTTATTTTCTTGTTATTATGCAAAAAGCATTGAAACCCGTTTGTCTTAGCTTCAATAAATTAAAAAAAATGAGACTTAGAGTTAAAATACGTACATCGTTTTTATAATAGGCTAACAGTTCATGTTGGAAATGAAATGTCGTTTTACTTTTGACACATTCTGCATGCCACTTAGCAATTGCTTCTGCCTCTTTTGATAATTTGCTTTCAATATGGTAAAATTCAAGTTTTGGATACAAACCTACATAGTTTTGGTATTGTGTTATGTTAAACAAATTTGGAAAACAAACAAATGTACCGTTAGTTACATAAGTTTATTTCCACGGCTGATAATACTAGGTACCAATTTTTGACGTTGTAACAACTCGCGAGGAACAAACAAATTATCAAAATCGTGAGCATTATGTGCAAGAGCAACAACTTGAGTAAGCTTGAGACCTTGTTCGAGTACGTGATTAATCAATTGTTCCGTAGTATCAAATACAAAATCCCTATTTCCATTAGAATCACCACAAACACTACATTTGTAACTTTCATCATTGAGATCTTTGCACTGAATGCAACGATAAATGACAAATTAAGTTAGGATCATATTCTTGTTCACCTTTTTCATTTGCACCTCCATAAGCGCATTTTCTCCAGATCAAACACAATATAAAGAAAATCCACAACCTGTTTGGATTACTCGGTTTTACAAAACACAAGTGTTCCACTTACACATTCTGCACAAAGTTTACAAAAATGTTCACCACAAATATGTTTCGATGTTCTGCTACGAAGATCGATTTTAATACCACATTCAGAACAAAGTTGCATATGGTCACATCGATTTACTTTTTGCTTTTTTTAATGCTTGTCAAAACATGTCTGATTGACAAAATTATGATTATACTTATCACAGTAAACTGTCGTTCCATCAGCACTTTTTGAATCAAAATGATACCGTTCACATTGCGTACATATATTTAAATTTGTGATGTCGAAGTTCCAAATATGAAAGTAACACAAAGATCACTATACTCTTTACTTCCTAAAAATGACGAAATTGTCTTAACGCTATCGTAATAATTGTCTTCATACCTAAAAAGATTTTTTCTTTGATGTTGGTTCAACATAGATCTTTTCATACTCGGGTGTGTTGAAGACACGGCTATAAACAATAATTCGATACTCACTACCCCAATAATTTTGAAACTTTTTTACATCATCTATACTACCACCATTTGTACTACGTACATTTACATTTGTATAATAGCATAATTCTGCTGTGCTGGATCTCCACTTTTCCGGATGGGTTTTCATATATGCAGTTCTATCAAATGCTTTATCTGCTCGTAGTTGTCCTAATACTAGTGCTCGTGGTAGACAGTCAGAAACGTTGTCAACAGTTAGAATATTATTTTGCACATAGTCTGCAAACGGCAAATACTTAGCGTTACGATCCATCCCTTGTCCTTCGATACGGATCGGTAATATCAACTGTAAATGTAACATTGTCACCCAATAAAAATTCCTCATTGGAGTTTAATACATTTTCGATTTTTCGTAACATAGCGTCCACAGTAATATGCACACGAAATTTAAATGGAATATATATTGGCTTTCTCACTGTACACTTTGAGCTTTGAATGGTAAAAATCTACTTTGGATGTAGGGCCTACATCACAAAGTAAATGTTCCATGGCAAACTGAAAGAAACTGGTTATGTACTCTTCCGCATCACGAATTGGAGTAACCAATGACTTTATAGTAATTTCACGTCCATGTAAGGAGTAATTAGGATACTACACTAGACTCATCAAGACTATTAGTTACGTAATCACCGTCCATCATGTCCAGTCCGAAAAATTCCACAGCATCATCAGATATAAGTTTACTAGGTTCATACTCGAAAAGTTCAACGTAATAATCCCAAGCCATTCGTTTACTTTCTAGTTGTAAAAATCCATAGGACCCCAGATCGATAATATCTTGTGAAGTTACACACGTTTCTAATACGAGTTCCTCATCGTTCCAGTAGTAATATAGCAAATGATGAAATAACAGTTCAGGATCAGTTTCTTCTGGTTGAAATCCCATTAATTTGTAGTAACAAAAATGGGTCCAGCTTTGAAGAACGGTTTGAGGATATTCGTACCTTTGAATTTCTTGACGAATAAGTAAAAATCAATTGGATTTTCCTTGATAAAACGCTAACACAATTTGTACACGAGTGAAAAGAGATCTTGATACGTCAAGAGCTGAGCACAAACAAGACAATTTGGACATTTAATACTGGTTATATTACAATTTTCTTGTAAGAAAACTGACGTCATAAAGAAAGGCGTAACAGATGCGTAATGGTTGCAATTTACTGAACTGTTACTGTATGATATACTTTTTCTTGTACGACAAACTTGCAGCTTTTCAGTTTCATATGTGTTTGGATTTTGTCTTAACAAAAGTTGCGGGGCTGTTAGATTTACTTCGTACCGGTTAGTGTGTTCGTTACGTACCGGTAACAAAAACAAACCATTTCCCATAAACTTTAACATTCTGAGATATTTGAACTACAACAACTTTCTGATTCAACAACAGAACATCACATCTTGCTTTGAAACAACAAAATGTAAACGTGCAAACGAAATATGTATTTGAAAAGTTGATGATGTGTAAAAGAATGTACGAGAAATAACTTGCAATATAACAAAAACATTTTATCATATAGAAACAAAACTTGTCAGTACCAAAAAATCTTGACATTCGAAAAAAAATGCATATTACAAATATTTGCAAAAAAAAGTTGATATGAAAAATGCATACCATGTTCTTATACTTTCAAAAAAAATCACACACAAAAGAAAACTATATTTAGCACAGAATAAAACATTTTAAAAAAACTGCTAAGTTAGAAAACAAAACCTAAAGTTACCAAATGAAAGTACAACATCATAACAAAACAGTTTCAACGACAAACAACTTTTTACTAACAAATATCTGTATTCAACAACGGTTCAGTTTTCCGTGTTAGGTTAGTTTACTTACCTATCATCTTCAACAAAGAAACAGACAAGTGATTAAAATCCATCTTTGCAACATTTTAAGACAACACTGACTTCCCTCACGGTACTACACCAGAGTAGAAATAGAGCGAAAAAGACCGGGAAATTGTTGCAGGGTAACATAACTTTAAAAAATCCGTATTTTGTCGTCCAATTTCAGCTCTTGACGTGTACAAATTGTGTTAGCGTTTTATCAAGGAAAATCCAATTGATTTTTACCTATTCGTCAAGAAATTCAAAGGTACGAATATCCTCAAACCGTTCTTCAAAGCTGGACCCATTTTTGTTACTACAAATTAATGGGAATTCAACCAGAAGAAACTGATCCTGAACTGTTATTTCATCATTTGCTATATTACTACTGGAACGATGAGGAATTCGTATTAGAAACGTGTGTAACTGCACAAGATATTATCGATCTGGGGTCTTATGGATTTTTACAACTAGAAAGTAAACGAATGGCTTGGGATTATTACGTTGAACTTTTCGAGTATGAACCTAGTAAACTTATATCTGATGATGCTGTGGAATTTTTCGGACTGGACATGATGGACGGTGATTACGTAACTAATAGTCTTGATGAGTCTAGTGTAGTATCCTAATTACTCCTTACATGGACGTGAAATTACTATAAAGTCATTGGTTACTCCAATTCGTGATGCGGAAGAGTACATAACCAGTTTCTTTCAGTTTGCCATGGAACATTTACTTTGTGATGTAGGCCCTACATCCAAAGTAGATTTTTACCATTCAAAGCTCAAAGTGTACAGTGAGAAAGCCAATATATATTCCATTTAAATTTCGTGTGCATATTACTGTGGACGCTATGTTACGAAAAATCGAAAATGTATTAAACTCCAATGAGGAATTTTTATTGGGTGACAATGTTACATTTACAGTTGATATTACCGATCCGTATCGAAGGACAAGGGATGGATCGTAACGCTAAGTATTTGCCGTTTGCAGACTATGTGCAAAATAATATTCTAACTGTTGACAACGTTTCTGACTGTCTTCCACGAGCACTAGTATTAGGACAACTACGAGCAGATAAAGCATTTGATAGAACTGCATATATGAAAACCCATCCGGAAAAGTGGAAAACTGGCAGCTAGTTTTTGTGGTAATCTCTTTGTGGATGATCTACTTGTGTACGAAATATGAAGTTGGGTTTCCATATGATACTTCCTTGTGAGTAAGTAAAAAGTGTGAACCATATACCGCAACTAAATTTATTTATCTTTCAGTGTGCAAACTCATTTCCAGTAAACTTTTATAAAAAATCTCTTGCGTATGTTCATTATTATTTTTATGTTATCATACTCACGACAGCTGAGGAGAATATTTTGCTTTGGGGTGGGAAAGCCCGTCTCTCTCTCTCTCTCTCCCTATATATATATATTGTCTGCATGCATGCACCTATTAACATTTTTGTCTTTGGTTTGGTTCATTTGACGCAGGAGCAATGGAAGGAATTTTGGAATGGTAAATTATTTTTACTTAAACAATATTAGAAAAATTAAATTCCTACAGGAGCATCGGCATAGAAAAAATTGTGAGTTAGCCGTGGAATTTGAGGGAGGGCATCAATGGTAAGTTTTAAAATTTGTTGTGTAAAGCATCTATTATTTAAAAATTTTGGCAGCTTTTCGTTTGTAATTTTCGGTTGTATAAAAATGATAAAGGGGTGATATGCATCATGAGTAAATTAAAAGTCTTCTATGCTGTTTCAATGCCAGTAACATTGATGTTACATCATGAATTCAGTAATACGTTCTCCTTTGGTAGGTATTCTAGATGTTTAAAATATTCTTTTCATTTTATTTTATTTTTTCTGCTAATACACATTACCGTATTTTCTACACATTACGTTTTCTTTCAACATTGTAACATAAGTTTAAACAACCATATTGTGATAGACCGATGATCGATCTATGGTGAAAAATACTTTTGACTTAGATAGTACCGAGGCAAAACAATTGTCAAATAATGTATTTGTAAAGAATTTAATGAACAGATGGAATGACAGGAATCTATAGGTATGCTAAAAAAAACATCACGCAATGGTCATACGTGTTAATGAACGTGTATTAGGAAATCAGACGACAACAAGTAGTTGGATACAATGGCCGGAAAGCACTTGCACTCGAAACCCGAAATTGAGCAACGTGAATGGTTGAAAACTTCGAGAGAACATTTCCAGAAAGCTCTGTAATCAGATCCGAGTTGTAGAGTGAAATTAAGTCAGTGAATGTGGTAGTCTATTTGAAGTCTTATTCGAGTCAATATCAAGCCGATTCCAAGTTGCGAGCGAGAATGGTCTCCAATCATGTAAGTGACTCATATGTAATTTCTTGTATCTAACTCTTGTTGTCGATTCTATTGTTGAACTCTGTCTGATCAATTTGTTAGACTTTTTCAAGATGTATTTGGACTTAGTAACAGTAATGTTTTAACAAAGAAAAACTTGCTCTTTGATTAACTTAAGCATTAGACATTTTAGAGTACCGACATTTGATAAACATTGGCATTGTAATGCCGCAATGACTAGTAACCCTGTCGTTATGTTAAGTTAGAATGCCTTTGATTCCAATGTCTAGAAAAAGGAATTCAAACTCTTAGATTTCATATGTTTTGGTTACCTACCCTAGCAAGGCCCGACAATACTGAATGGTTCCTTTATTAATGAATAGTTGTTTACTGAGCTACGCACATATAATTGAACACTGTCTCGCAACTGTAGCAAACGCACGCTAATTTCATGAACGTGAATTGGAGATAGGCGGTTACAGTTGGGTGACAAAGTAATCCCCGAAACTAGATCGGGAATTGCAACTACAAGTGATTTTTGTTCCTTCGAAGCAACATACACTTTCGTAGATGCAGTTCTTGGCTTGTGCTCTTAGACGTGAGACCAATAACACAATATTTACAGAATTTATTGCAATATCCTTCGTATATTCGGAACACGTGGATATTACGTAAGCAAAGCAATCATGTTTATAGAACAAACATATGTAGAAATGATGTAAACAAGTAGTGACACAAATAGGTGCAGACGACAGTCAACTCTACAAGTAAATATCAGATGGAGCTAAAATCGCCAAAGGAGAAGATCGACGACACAGCCCCAAAATCACCTATAAAATGGACCAACCTAAGGCAAAGATATTACTAACTCCCTCCCGGGTGGTCAGCTCCTCTCTTTCCTCCGTTCTCAGTTGACTACGCAATTGGAACGCTCCTTGGTACTCAGTTGGCTACGCATCTGGTACCTTCCTGCACACTCAGTTGGCTACGCATCTGGTTGTACTCTCACCTTAACCAAACTTCTGTCCGTACTCAGTTGGCTACATCTGGTACAAACACCCGGCACTCAGTTGGCTACGCAATCGGTATCATCGTGCATACTCAGTTGGCTATGCAATTGGTATGTACTTAATCCGTACCTAAACAGGCCCATACTCAGTTGGCTACATCTGGTATAAACTCCTGGCACCCAGGTTGGCTACGCAACCGTTGCTATCCTTCATTCCTGATCCCATACCGATAACCCAAAGAGAAAGAAGAAGTCTGTAGAAGCCATCTTTCTATCTTAAACTCTGTAATTAGTTTCCTACGGGACGGTAATTTTGTTAACGTTACTATCTTTTATAATAAAAGGTTGAGGGCTAAAATCCACTCCCGTGTATCAATTGTCTCTTCCATAAAGAAAACAAAGGAACATTACTTTACAGTTAACCATAAGTATCGCAAAAGTCTGTCTCACACGACTAATTGACATGGTGATAGTCTTACCGAGATTTGACATTAGTCAAACGTGGTTTAGATCCCGAAATTAGCTTCTAAGTACGGCGCACGACGATTATGACACAGTGGATATTGCGCCGGATTTTCTGGTTTTAAACACGAAATAGTAGCGATCTCGGAGCTCTAAAATACAGTTTGTAAGTGCCAAATTTTTAGTTGTAAGAATGTTTGTGAAAACATTCAAGTAAGTAATCAAACAATTGAAATCGTCCATGGTGGAGGTACATTTGTCCCTGAAATATAAAGCAACTATTCATATTTGTATGCCATGCAATTTGGAAAGTTACAATTGTTCAGGATATTATTCCGTGGTATCAGCATTTCTGTAAATCGCAAATTGAGATTTCATGTAAATATTATGTAGTACTTGTTCAGTCAGTGAAGAATAAGCCGATGCGACGATTTCCATGATCTTCGTCGAAAGTCTGCAGAAGTATGTCCAAGTTCTAACACCTCGCAATATTCGAAAAGTTTTTACCGTCACATTACTAATTTCTCCAAGACTGGGCAACAACTTGACCTGCTTCCAGATGTTCTGTTTCCGTTCAATAATATACTGGGAAAGGTCTAAAAGCATTTAGCTAAGAAATTATTCACTTTTTAGAGTTGAGGATCATCATTCTTTTAAGAATGTCTTCATTATCTACGAATCTCCTATTCATCTTCTTAACAGTTTGAACGGAAAAAAACTTTTTTCTAAATACCTCTTCAGTCTCACAGCATGCTTCATCATCATCATTGTCAACGAAACTAGTTCGAATTATATACATCCAGCAAGTGCACCTCGCGTTCTGAGTTACTCTTTCAATGATTGGTGTGTTTACGCTAGAGCCACCTGTTATCATTACCGTAAAGTAGAGTAAATCGCGTGGTTAAAAATAAATTTACCAAACCTGACTTTTCTAACCTAACACAACCTTACCTAATCCTTGGTCACTAATTTTATTTAATTTTCCAGTGCGTATATATGTATAAAAAGAAAAGTTACTTTTCTTTTAAAAAACATCACCTCGTCGGGAATTGAACCTGGGTCACCTGATTAGTAGTCCGATACGTTAACCGCAATATCACATCTTAGTAGTCGCTTGTCAGTGTTTTTTAGGTAGCACACGCCCACTAGTCAAAACTGACGACTTTTCTACCGAGTATTTTCTGCGAGGAATGAATAGTTGTAAAGTAACACCCAAAAATCTAGATGTCAAAGGGCCGCGGTGGCTCAACGGTTAGAGCGCTCACCTCTGGCGCTTTGGGTTGTCGGTTCAAACCCTGCTCGTGCCATGTGGACAAACACCGTGTGCGTGGGTTTTCTCTGGGTTCTCCCGTTTCCTCCCACTTTCTTCATTCCACCAATCATCCCATCATCATCCATCCGGCCTGAGCCAAAGTTGCCTAAAGGCATTAACAGTTAAATTCAAATTGAAAATCTAGATGAAAAAAAATGCAGATTGTAACGAAACTTTATAGAGTCAGTGGCGTCATTTCAATTTTTCCTTGGGGTGGGGGCAAGATCATTAAGAAATATCAAGACCTTGTATGATATTTCCCTTGGCGCATTCCACCTAGTTCCAAGCATAGCTTTTATTTCATACTCTGCACATACGTAATTAGTGATTCCGCCATACTACCCCCTGTGGAGGTGTCACCCCAAATCCTCGGGAGCACCCCCATCTTTAAAATATTACGGTCCAAAATCAAGATAAACCATGCAAAACTCCAGTGATACCCTACCAATATTGACTTTACACCCCCAAACTGAAACTCCTGCCGGAATCCCTGTACGTAATTCACATGCATGTCTTCGTTGCTAATATGATATAGCTAAAGACAAGTAACACTAAGGAAATAAGTAAATTTTAATTGTTAACTTTTTGTAAAGTGTTGCTTACAGCACATGAAAAGGACTAATGCATCAAAGAGTAATGCCTAGGCTTCATTTTATCAATCATTAACAAGATCGTCAATAGAAATTTTCTTAACCTCTTTCCACTATACAGTCTAATCATCAACGAGGCGAGTCGATCAACGGAAATTGATGACAAAAAGTAGTTTTTGAGTCTTTTTTCACGCTTTATATTAACTTGCAATGTAATCATCTCTGGTAAAAGTCTTGTCTTCCCATCATCCGATTTCTTTGAAATTTTGTAAACTTGCTTGCTTCCGATGACAATACAATATTCAATCATTAGATATACGATAGAATAACCCAGTTAACTATAGTTAATTAATTAATTAATAAAATAATTGGAAATTATCCTTAAATGCACGCAACACCGCAACTATTGTGTGACGTTTTGGGTTGTCTATTACGCAGGGAGTTTAACATTCATCTATTATACATAAAAAAATAATTTAAAAGGGATTCAAAAAACGCCTTTTTAAGATGGACTAAAAAGTAAAAAATAATAAATTGAATTAATCTATGAATCAGAAAATAAAAGCGTGGGTGCTCTTGCTTACCTTATCACAAAATCATAATTTCTAAGGGCACCCACGCCTTTATTTTCCTATTCATAAGATTAATTCAATTTATTTTTTACTTTTTAGTCCATGTTAAAAAAGCGCGTCTTTTTAAAAATTCTTTTTTAATTCTTTTTTTATTATTAACTTACTCTGTAATCATGTTTCATCTCTGGTACAAATATTGTAATTGATTTTTAACTCACTTTTCATCATCCGATCTCTTTAACATTTTGCAAACTTGCTTGCTTCCGATGACAATACAATATTCAATCATTAGATATACGACAGAATAATCCAGTTAACTGTAAATAATTAAAAAATAATGATTTAGTATGGACTTCTTTATCCTAAAATAAATACTAGCCTGCAACGATGTTTGTTTTGACTGGTTGAAGAACACTTTAGGATTTGGGTGTGCGAAGTTCTTAATATAGAAAACAAATAATAAAAAAGGATTTTTTTTAAAAAAAAAACACGCTCTTTTTAGCAAAAAATAGACTAAAATGTAAAAGATAATAAATTTATGAATCGGAAAATAAAATCGTGGATGCTCTTGCTTACCTTATCATAAAATCATAATATATAAGAGAACCCATGCTTTTATTTTCCGATTCATAAATTTATTACATTTTACTTTTTAGTCTCTTTTTCTTTGCTTAAAAAAGCGTGTTTTATAAAAATCCTTTATTAATTTATTTTTAGAACAGAAAACAAATAATTCGTTAAAGGCAGTGGTGATAGGCAGTGACAAAAAATCCCAATGACAAGATAAGAATAAATAGCCGATTAAAGCAACCTTCTATACTGTGGACGTCCCGCAGCGTCTTGAGGGGGACACCACTAAACAATCCGGATTCAAGTCCGGCGAGAGGCAGAACTCTTACATCCGCTGATACTGGGGCAGGCTAGTAGAAGAAAGAGACTCAGTAAATTCTCATCGAAATAGAAAAAAAACAGCTTAGAGTCTAGTTGTGGGTAACATAACTCAACAAGAACTCAACCAACTATTCTATCTACACATCGAAATATGCCCAAAAAGCTATTTCTGCATTGAACCCACGAAACTGGGGAAACCAGAGCAAAGACAATAGCACTGGATTTCCTCTGAACAAAACAAAATTTTCAGCTCTCACAGAGGGGGAAAACAAAACTTATGAACAAAAATTTATAATTCAAAGGCCTCCCTTAAGGCCACGACACATTTTCGGGAAAACTAGAACTTGTTAAACAAATGAAATTCAACTTCCAAAATACATACTACCCCACATCGACTCACCTTCGGAAGTGAAATATTCTGAAACCTAAACAAAAACTGAAAGTTAACATTTTCTTACAAATTAATACAAAAAAACCGCTCTAATCTAACCTACTTGTTAGTTTTGACTCCCGCAACATATGGGCCCTGAGCGCCCTGAGATATCAAGCAAAGACTTACGACCAATATATATGTACATCCTGTCCAACCAATACCTATACATCCTGGGAGAAATATAAAAACGCATAGGGTTAAAATTTACCCGAAACGCCCTACCGGTTAGGCAGTACACTGCCAACATTGATAAAAAAAATGACTACTTGCCACACTTAGCACGAAATTGACACTACTCCAATAAAAAATAATAGCCATTACAAAAGAATTAAACAAGACTTCTCTATGTAGGACTTAGATGACGCAAGTTGTCTTGTCATCTGGCAATTCTACAAACCAAACTCGGCCATATCCCAAGCCAAACGACTCAGAAATGCCCAGGAAAGAAAACACAAAAAGAGGCCTACTAACGCTCATATTATAATAATTCTCAAAACCACATTCGGAAAAAAACATACGGCTGTGGTTTACGCTGCTACTTACTGCGCGCATTCAAATGCAACAAGTGCGTAGAAAATTAACAAGACACCGAGACAAACTCAAAGCAAAAATAAAATAAATTGATTATTTAAAAAAGCAAAAGCAAAAAGCAACATATTCTCTGCAGAATATGCGCAGCAAGCAAAAATATCAAATGATCCAACCCAATATATAATTCGGGGAAATAATGAGCAGTAGCAAAACAGTTTAAAAAAAAAACAATTATCAAAGTACACTGCAAAAATAGATGTGTTAATTCAACACATTGCGGTGTCCCAGCGTGACTACCACTTTTGTGTGTTAAATCAACACAACACACGGTGTTGATTTTGGTACTAGGAGAAAACGAAGTTACGGATGCAGGTAGATTTGAACACGGGTTGTTCATTTAGAAGTCGAGTGTCTTACCTACTTCGCTAACTCATCAGATGGAAGAAGCGCTAGATTGAGACAATATAGAGGATAAAAAATGTTGCTGAACCCCAAACACAAACAAAGTTAGTCTCATGATTTAATCACTTTTCCATCGGTCAATTAGGGATCACAATCCCCATTCATTAAGAATATGTTCCATTTCTATGAAAGCAAGCACATGTTACGATAAAGCAGTAATGCTGCTCAAGTGTTTGGCTG
Source organism: Lepisma saccharinum (assembly GCA_022664845.1). Lineage (NCBI taxonomy): Eukaryota > Metazoa > Arthropoda > Insecta > Zygentoma > Lepismatidae > Lepisma > Lepisma saccharinum. Next base: position 58,097 of record JAGDQP010002194.1, read on the forward strand.
TCGCCATCTTGCTTGCTTTCATAGAAATAGAATATTCTCAAAGAATGGGAATTCTGGTTCTCAATTGACAACTAGGAAGGGATTATACCCTGGGATAAATCGTGCAAGTAACTTAGTTTATTTTGGGGGTTCAGCAACATATATTTAATCCCATATACAGTTTCAATCTGTAATGTAGTCGTGTAATTCAAATGTTGTTCCCTGAATATCGTTTGCATCTAGTGCCTTTACTGTCTGACGAGTTAGCCAAGTCGGTAAGGTGCTCGATTTCTAACTAAGCAATCCAAGTTCAAGTCTTACTACAGTCGTAACTTTTTTTTCACAGTACCGAAATCAACACCGTGTGTTGTGTTGATTTAACTCACAAAAGTGGTAGTCACGCTGGGACACCGCATTGTGTTGAATTAACACAGCTATTTTTTGCAGTGTAATACCACAAAAAGAAGTATATAGGGCACTTAGAAATGTTTACCAAAGCAGTACACATTAAGGGGTGTACATTCATTTTCAAAACCTTGGAATCACATATTTAGTTCCGAACACTCATAAAAAATCGAAATTAAAAAATATGTAATAATCGTATTTTCCTTTACTTTTCAGTGTGTTTTTATGTAGTTTTAACTTGTTTTTTCAAAGAAGCTTTTTATGATTTAGTGCGTTTATATTCTCAAAGTCCGGGGGACATTGCCCCCTGCGCCCCTGGATACAGTATCTAGCAGAACGTCTACATTTTTTTTCTAGGACCTACGGTCAAGTAGGAAGGGCTTAAATGCTAATTAATGAGCGAGTTCTGACGTACGGAGAGTAGTAGAAAGATAACTAAGAATCTTATTTCGTAACGTCCTCGTGGAGCAAGCGGAAGAACGTTATCTTACTATGCGAGAGGTCGTCGGTTCAAGACTTGGTCATGACATTTATTTTGTACTTTTTTCTTTAGTACATGTGCAAATTCTATGTTTCACAATACGCTTTCGACATTCAAAGTGAACGTTGTTGTTTAGCACTTTTTGTTTTTACATTCATATTCGTACTTTTGCTACATTTATTTAGTATAATTGTATGTTCACATACAAAACAAATACAGTATGAAAATGAAAATTTACAAACGGTTTCATTTTACTTACCGAATTAATAATAATTATAATGCCGTATGTGTAATACAACCGTCTATTTATTATCATTTTCATAGTGTTCGTGTTCTTTATGTGAACATACAACTGTAATGTATAAGTTTGCAGATTTTAAATAAATGAAGCAGAAAGAATACGAATAAAAAAACACAACCGCAAAACAATACCATTCACTTTACATGTCAAATGCGTGTTATGAAACATAAAAAAATGCATATGTACTATAGAAAAAAGTACAAAATAAATATCAGGACCAGGACTTGGATCTTTTGAATCTTTAGTTAACGCTCTCCCGCTTGCTCCACGAGGACTGTGCTAAGGAATATTCACAGAATTGCTTCTACTGCTCTCCGTACATCAGGCCTCTCTCATTAATTAGCATTTACGCCCTTACTATTGGACGGTGGGCCCTAGAAAAAATATATATGGGGTTTGCTAGATATTCTGTCGATATATAAAGTTTGGTTACGATCTGAATTTTTGACATCTGGATGTTTGGGTGTAAGTTACTTCGACTACTTATACGTATTGCCTTACGTCTTAAACTAATTGTTAACATGCATTTGATAGCACATCAATATATTTCATGCCAAACACTGGTTCCATTCCTTTATGGGCACATGGTATAATTTTATATGTGCCCGATGTCGTTCTGCTACTTTTGTTGGCTTCACAGTCAAGATAACAAACAACTTCGTCTGTTCTACCTAAACTGTTATTTTTCAAAACCAGTAACAGTTATACCAATTTGGTTACATTAACTGTTATAAAATAACAATTATATTATATTATGACAATTTATGAAGTCTGCGGTAAAAACAGTAACAAGAACAGACTGCGGTAATAACAAGAGCGACAACAACAGATGAGAAACAAAATATCATCGAAAGCGAATTCATTTTCAAGTTGTTCTGAAGTGAGCAGAAAATAATAAAATGAGTAATAATATAATTAAATTTACTACCGAAAACGTATGTAAGTCGCCGTGGATCAGGCGGTACCGCGTTTAACTACTAATCGGGTGGCCCGGGATCAAATCCGGGCCACGACATTGGAGACATTTTTCACTTGCCTGATTCTCTGACTAAGTTTTAGGTAATCGTTACTTTTTTTTTACAATTTTTTTTTACTGGTGATTAACAAACGTTTTGTCCACTGTATATCTACCAGGTTTTTTAGTACTGGTTATCAAAAAGCGAGTTTTCATTACCAAACTTTTTTCTGTGTACCATGAGGGAGCTAGAAATTTCCCGGGTGGCTCCTTTGGTTACCAGTACGCCTCTGCTTGTCTAGGATCGTCGGTTGTTACACTAAACCAGTTGGTTCCGAAGGTCTGAAGATGTAAAAGATAACCTACCTTTTGGGATTCAGTTTAGACAAAGGATATATATATATTAAAATCGTGTCCTCCCGTTTCGCCATATCGCATTTTTACCTCCCCCAATACAATTTCAAATGATTTATGTGACACGAACTTTCTAAGACGAAACGGAACATCCCATTTTGGCTTATCCCGTTTCGCCTTTTGCACTAAATATTTCCCACCAGGAAATATTATCGACTTTAAGGGTCATTATTAACGTAATTAAACATTGTGCTTCATTAATATGATTTATTGATATAATGTGATTTTATCGGGTGTTCCTTGGACTCATGCTACAAGTATAGTTTATTTTAAAATTCTTGGTGGATGCACCTTCCTATTCACCTTGTTGTGCCATCCCTCCAGATTGTTCGTCGTTCTCTCTTCGTTATTGTCGAAGTGATTCCAAACTTCTCTGAAGGAAGATAATGTGTACTGCAGTTATTAAATAAAATAATAATTGAAATAATTACTTGAATAAAATAAATAAATATTAAAGTTATTCATAAAAATTCGACAAAGATTTTTAAATGATATACTAATAAAGTAACAAAATGGAAAGAAAAAGATGCATGAATTACTAAATAACAGCCAACGAAATCAAAATATACTTGAGTGAAAAAACGTGAAAAGCGTCAATCAGCAAATATACTTTTAAAAAATCGTTTTCTACCACACTGTGAACACTCGTAAAAAAAAAAAGAGAAAAATGTATAAAACCAAGAAGTCTTCAAAAAACAAAACAAAAAGGAGACCCCCAAGACCCTTTTTTTAAAAAAAAAATCCGGTCAATTAACGTACTGATATAATATAAAATGGTTCCAAGAGCTTGTATTACTGAACCTTGTTATATGTGAACTCTGAACCCTATACCCCTTCCTGCGCAAATATCGCTGCTGGGAGGAGTGACAGCCCAGGCAAAGATTCCAGAACACTCCATTGACTTAGACACTTACCGAGGAAAGAATGCATCCAACTCGTCTATTCAAGTTTCAGTCATGTAATCATGGAAGATTGCTTTTCACTCGACATCCAGTGCATCTTCTTGAAGTTGTAGGAAAGCTTCATCTAGGCATTCAATCGGTACAAATGGAAGCGCAGCAGCTCGCCGAATCCCCTTCTTCACAGAGGGAACTTTCTAGTACTCCACAGCTAGACCAAGTTCCTGAACTTTCCTCCAGATGCGTGCGCGAAGTGGAAAAGACATCCTGTGATATTTGCATTCGGGAAGACTCCCTTTATAGCATTCGTAACAGCTTTCTCAAAATCGATGACAAATTCGTTTACTGAGAAACACATATATCTTTCTTCTCTTCTGCCTTCTGCTTGATAAATTGTAACAGGCGGATGTAAATATCCTCACTTTTCCCAGAAAGCAAACAGAACAGTAGCGGAAATATCTCTCCCATGTACCGTGCAAGTAACGTGTATAATTGGTGAAAGAGATGTGGCACAAGTTCCGTCCATAAGAATCTTTACACAGTCGCGCAGCTTTCTTAGATTTTCAAAAGTACCAAAAACCTGAAATAAAATAAATTATTATAAAATATTATGGTCCATAGAAAACTACAGTACAGGTAAATTACGCTACTACGCTTAGGCTGATATCCCAACCTAAAATTTGTTTTTATAAATGTCAGGGATTAATAAGTAATAGCAAAAGTACTAATAGACCCTACAGTTAATATAAATCCATTTACATAATAAAAAAGGATAAAACCGAACGACATATAAATGTATACAAAACTAATACAACAGAACTGTTCTACGATAAGTAATCTAGTAACATAAAATAATAATGTTTCTGCTGAATCAATGGAAAAAGTACTGAGAGTTTCTAAAAATTGTGAAACTTACAATCAACAGATTAGCTCCATTGCCATCATCTGCTAAAACAAAGTCATGCCAGTCTCTTGTCTCTCTCTCCATTAACCTTCTAAGACAAGATCTTCCAGAGAATTAGGAAGTTTCGGTCGAGTTTTACTCCAGATATTGTACTATCAGCGCCAAAAGTAAGTATACACCTAGATTTCACGCTCAAACGTATGCATCACAATTGTAATCAAAATTTAATGAGTTGCATAAGCATAGGAGAATGTTAGAGTTGGCATTGTGTGTGTTTATGAGAAATTAAGCGAGAGAGAAGGGGAGAGAGAGCACAGTACTGTCTTAATGCTTCATACGTTTGTGTGTGAAATCTTGGTGGATACTTTTGACGCGATAGTACAATGAGTACTTCATCGCCTCATATAAGTTACGGGTTGAGTTCCGAGAAAGGAGGTATATGTGGAAGTTTTAACTAAAAATATATAATTAACTAACTAACTAACTAACTCTATGGCTTACGGAACTCGCAAAGTTCATCGCCGCAGTACCAAACGTTCGCCACTGGACTCTATCCTTGGCAATACCAAGCCAGTTTTCATCACGAGCACCTACTTCTCGAAGATCTTTTCTAATATTGTCCTCTCAATTACGTCTCGGTCTTCCCAATGGCCTCCTTCCATCCGGCCTTCCAACCAGGATAAAATATAATCTGCGTTTTTGCCCCATCCGAGCTACATATAATAGAAAAATAAAAATAATAAATCTCACGGTTATAATATATACATGATTTGGATAGTTATGTGTACCGGTACTCTAAATATTAAGATTAAATAATAATGTTCGTACACATACCTGTACAGCAGATGTCATTGGCTCATCTAGCACACGTTTCTTTATCTTATCCAAAATTGTTCTACCTGCGATCGTTCCCGAAGTAGAATCGTGATAGTGTGTTCCAGATGTAGACAGTACTTCTTCCCCCTTCAGGGCAACGGTTGCTTTACATACCTCTTTGCATTTCCAGTATGATTTTTCATCAATCTTATAATCAAGCTATATACTGTATATAATCGTTGCAGCAAAGGAACTTTCCACCGCGTTTCGAACTGACAAACGACACTGGCATTTTTTTAAACGATGACAAGAACAATAACTTGAAACTAACAAAATGTTTTTGCATACGTATTTTTTTTTATATAAACGATTCATTTCCGTGAATATTAGTCGTTTACATTTCTTTAGGTCGGTCGATAATGTTCCCGTGATGGAAAATTTTTAGTGCATAACGTTAAACGGGTGAAGGCAAAATGGGACGTCCCGTTTTGCCTTAAAAAGTTCGTGTCACATAAATCATTTGAAATTGTATTGGGGGAGGTGAAAACACGATAAGGCGAAATGGGCCGTAATCATTAACATGGGTGTAGTCCACAAGCACACAGATCTTATCTTCGCTCCACCTGTCAATCATTTCAACTACCACGAGCGCACAAGATGTTGCCAAGTTTTCAGCCTTTTAGTGTAAATTAAAGAAGTCAGTGTAAGAACCAGTATAAATACAAGTTGAAACATGTTTCTACAGAATGACGTAGAAAGAAATTAATTATGCTCAAACTAAAATCGATTACAGACGTTTTTGCTCATTGTAGAGTCGAGTGCTTTTAATTTTATTTTAATCTTTGCACATCAATTAAATACCATAGATTTAATATATTACCACTAGTTCGAAGGCAGCACTGGAGCACTCCCAAATTGAACGTTGCGTTTTCCGCCATATTTGGGGCAAGAAATCGTCCCAAGGGCAGGAAGGTTCTTTACCACAGTCTTAGGACTGATGATATAGAAAAGTATTGTACGTAGGGAAAATTTAAATAGTTTGCTTAAGCTAAGAAGTTTTACAATTCAATACTATCAGAATCATTGTTTAACATTTATTTTTTATATCTTTTACCGAACAGTGAATTTTTCGCTGTTACTCATTGAGAAAGAAGAATCGAGTTTGGGAACAATTGTCTGAGAATTATTCTTATGCATGTTTGCATTGTAGGTTCTCGCCGTGTGGTGAATGCGGAGCCAAGGATCTTTTCCAAGGAGTGTTTGTTTGGAACGGTGCCCACCCAACATTGCGATGCAATTGGAGAGCTGCTATGAATAAAAGGTAGTGGCTTCGACTCTCCTCTCCCAACCTGTCTGGTCAGGGTGGGAGCAGTAGACCAATCACCTTCCTCCGGGGAGAGGCCTCATCCAGTAATGGATTGAATATGGCTGTAAATTATTATGTATATATATGAGGGGCAGTCAAATGAAAACCGAACACCCGCTATAAAGTGACAATGGATTTTTTTTATTGCCAGAAGTGTTAATACATTTATCCCACTGGGAGACGAGATGATCAATTCCAGTCTTGTAGAAAGAGGTAGGTCGTTGACGGATCCACCTCACCCTCTCATACACTTTCTCGTCCAACTAAAACCGACGTCCACAAGCGTCTTTCTTCAGGTCATGACAGAAACACATACTCTTCCTCGTAGTACCGCTGCAGATGACTCAGACATGTAGCCATTCTGTCAATCTATTGTCCCTCCGTTGCTGCGGAACCCACTGCGTGCAAATTTTTCGGAACTGCAGGTGATCTTTGATAATGGCATGCACGGAGCCATGGCTAATACTGACCTGAACACGAATTTCTTCCTCTGTAATTCGTCGGTTTTCCCGGATCAAACCATCAATACGCGCAATCACATCAGGCGTAAAAGCTCGATGGGCCTGTCCCGGGCGCGAATCGTCTTGCAGTGATGTGCGTCCTTCGCGGAACCTCTTCTGCCACTCGTGCACACTTGTCAGGGACATGCAGTGTTCGCCGTACACAGCAGACATGCGACGATGAATTTCGCGTGTTCCAGCTCCCTCGACCGCAAAGACACGAACCACACCTCGCTGCTCTTCTTTGCTTGCCTCCATATCCAATGCTGGACGAACACACTTTTCACTACGCTCACCTCCAGAGCAATAACGAAACAACTGTGTGGACCTGTGCGTTTTCATTATGCATTTCTCCTACCCTACAGATGGTAGTATCGATACGTAACAACAGTGTTGCCAACTTTTGCGAGGAATCTGTTTTATGGCGGGTGTTCGATTTTCATTTGACTGCCCCTTATATAAATAATAAATCCCAGCCATATTCAATCCACTAGTGGATGAGGCCTCTCCCCGAAGGGAGGAGTTGGTCTACTGCTCCCACGCTGACCAGACGAGTTGGGAGAGGAGAGCCGAAGCTCTCACTGTGACAGCTTCCCAATTGTCCTGCGTAGCCTAGTCGGTAGCGCGCTCGACTTCAGTGCGAGCGGTCCCGGGTTCGATTCCCGATGGGGGCTCAAATATTTCGGTGTTGACCCAGCATCGTGAGGACAATTGGGGAGCTGCTGTGAATAAAAGACAGTGGCGATCACAGTGAGAGCTTCGGCTCTCCTCTCCCAACCCGTCTGGTCAGCGTGGGAGCAGTAGACCAACTCCTCCCTTCGGGGAGAGGCCTCATCCACTAGTGGATTGAATATGGCTGTGATTTATTTATTATATATGTATATATATATATATATATATATATATATATATATACAGAGAGAGAGAGAGAGAGAGAGATTAATTTGAGGAGTTAGGGTTTCGTGCACGGTGCCACAGAATTGATTTAATTATCAAGGACATATGACTATAGCCAATTACCGACGAGACGTTGCTCAGTTGGTAGAGCGTTGGCTTAGCCAAAGGTAGGTCCTGGAAACCATCCCAGCGGCCGCCTATCGCAATTGAAGCTTATCAGCGTTTTTCCTTTGTCACTTCAGGTATAGTACCTACAAAACTAGGTCCTGAACGCATGGTGCGAAATCGTGGATGACTGAGGAACTTTTCCTCACCAACAATGTACCTACTAATTGTTCCACCCTCTAAACTCTTCCCGGGGCAAAAAGATTATATTTTTAAAAAAATGGGAAAAATACATCATACCAAATAATTAGATGTATTGATACGTGTTCGATTGTGATTTGCTAAACCTACACACGAATCTGAGATTTCTTTGCACGTCTCTAACTCCGAAACAATTACAGTACGTGGTTTCGAAATTCTTTGAAAAGAACATTGTTCTTGGTTTGAAGTTACCTACACTGTTGTACATTTTATATTTTCCCTGTTTTTCATCTCTCTCTCTCTCTCTCTGTCTGTCTGTGTGTGTGTGTGTGTGTGTGTGTGTGTGTGTGTGTGTGGTGAGCGTGTGTGTCTGTATGTGTATTTATAAGCTTTCCCCACCATTTCTTAGCAATTTCGCATCCACCCTGGACAACAAACTTCTAACATTCTCTCCCCCAACCGTTCTCTGCCTGAGCCGGAGATGCTATAGGCTAAAGAAAGTTCAATCCTATTGAACTTCGAGTGAGAAAGGTCCTGTACTATCTTGTGACTAACAGGCTGAATGTCTATCTTTATTGACAATCAAATGTCTATATTTAGACCTGGATTTTAAATATATTGCGTTACTGTTTCAATCTGGCCTAGAAGTTATCAATGAAAATATCACGTTCATTTGTTCTCATTCCATCATTGTTCTTTTCTTCATTAACGAAAATTTCCAATAAGCTTCCATGATAATCACCATTACCTTTACGCTTTCTTGCCCCAAATACGGCGTGCTACGCAACGTTCAATTTGGTAGTAGTTTTACACGTTCGTCGCTACGTGATGTTAGGGGCTTGTTAGATACCTGTTGAATTAAGAAATGAGTCGAAGAGAAAAACTTGAGCTCCGTCAATTTATTATAAATCGTGAATATATTTTACATGTAGGTTTCATTGTTCAACAACATAGCCTTGTTTTTCTAACCTTTGCGTCAGATATCTTCAGTTAAAGACTATCGCTCATTGTACTCACCCACTTCCGAATGAGGATCCCTGTAAGTACTCGCTAAGTGACGATGACTTTGAATATTCCTCCACCACGTCTGAACTAAGTGAAATCTGCAGCTGAGGACAACACAATCTGGAAAACTTCTCTCACAGCATCATGAACGCTTACTTCAAAATCCAAACATATAGACTCAAGATGAATTGGGTGATGTTGCACAAAGATGTCATATTTTTACGCATGTCATTGTCTTCTTATTCACCATAAAGGCGTGAAATACAGGCACATACTGTAGAATCCCTTCACGTTCACGTGAACTGTGTACAACTGATTTGGTGCGTAGTTGAAAGTGTCATCAGCATAAACACCGACATTAGATCTCCGATATTAGCCTAAAAGAGGAAAAAAATGTATAGTTTAATACTCATAATAAAACATTTATCTACATGGAAAACAGTTAAACATTTATCTACATTTAAAAGAATAAACTAAAGCTCTACAGTAGCCTATATTTGCTACCCTGTCCTACAAAGTTTTCGTAAAGAATGTATATAATTTATTTATTTATTTATATGATTTATTTATGTATATAATTTTCCAATAATTGAATCGATCCTTTCAAAATAAATCTCTCTCTAGAAAACTTGAAAATACTTACAATTTACTAATATTTTATACGCAGCCCATGTAGTCCAGTTAGTAACATCGCGGACTTCGGATCGGTAATGGGAAGGCACACAGGTTCGAACGCGCTGCCGACCACCCAGACTTATATTTCCTCAGTTTCAGCAGGCAGATGCCGGGATTGTACCTCAAGTAAGGTACTTTCCCAATTCGTGTCCATGGAAGAGAGATCGTGAAGTGACATCATCCCTCAAACTTACACATCGCGGACTTCGGTTCACATTCTTAACCACTACTGCAAGCATTACCAAATAAACTCTATTTCAAAGTATTTTCGATTGAAACAATTTAAGTGATTTAACTTAACATAGTATAAACAAATAAAATTCAAAACAAATAAATACATTCTTTTAACGAAAATGGCTCTTTGTAATAATAATAATTCTGTTTATAAATAACATTAGTGAGCTTTCTAAAAACCAATTGGGCCAACCTAAACAGCTCCTAGCCTATACATAGCAAACTGTACATCAAATTAATCTGCTTTTGTTCATTGATGAACTATTCTAGCTGTTATGTACTTACGATAATATTAATAATAATATAATCCTTACCTCAAAGTAATTTGTTCTTTTGTTGTATGAAACCTGCGACACTTATATCCATTTGGTAAAATTATGATGCAAGCATCATCCTTCATAGAATACGTAAACTATAAATCCATTTCAATTTTGATGTATTGTGTTGATTCCACAAATTACTTCCTCAGAAATAAACATCTTGTGCGCTCGTGGTAGTTGAAAGGATGGATAGGTGGGACGAAGATAAGATCTGTGCGCTCATGGAATTCACCCATTTAAATTTCTTCATCTGAGAGCGAGTTCACTGATTTTTACTTTTCAAAGGAAACAGGTTTTGGACACAAAAGCAGGAAGTTGTAACAATCAGCATATTCCCGCATATTTTTTTTTTATTATTCATGTATGATCTTTTTTTTTTATCTCGTCTTTTATATTTCGTTTCTGGTACGAGCATTTCTTTTTAAATAAACGTGAAAGGATTCAAACACCGACATACATTTATTTTCCACTCGTAAACATTTGAATTTACCATTTCCTCAAACAGCCCCAGGTACCTAACGAATCTTATTTTTGGCATCTTGAGAAAGACTTTCCACTTAAGGGGATTATATAGCAACGGCTTGCTAATTGTATACGCCATTAACCACTACCGAGATTGCATCCAGTAAAGGAAGGCTTCCTGCTGAGATTTACAGTACCTTTCCATAGCTCATACGAGTGCTAGACTCTTCGTCGACCAGCTTGGAGACCCATTGTCGAAGGGGTGAGACTCCGAAACTACTAGTGAGCACGTTCTGGACCGCGGAAACAATGAATAAAGGACACCCAGATGGATGAGCCACCTTTCCTTTCTTCCTTTCTTTTTTTTAAAACGTAACGGGATCGAGAGAGAAATCGAAAAGCGGGAACACACTCTTAAAAGTCAGTATTGCTCTAGTCGTCAAAGTGTGTAATAGTGCATTCAAAACAACAATTTCTGCCACAAGCGAGTGTGAAACGTGGACTGAATTTTTTTTATACAAATAGTCTTTTGTTCACAATGAGTGGCTGATTTCCTAAGTGTGTGTGGCCTGAAACTCGATCTCTCACTCGTTCTATTTTATTTGTCAATGCGTTGTCTATATACATAATAAGATATATAAGTGATACGATGCAGTGTGAAGAGGGGTGCTTGTGTAAATCCGAGCAACCTAGCGGAACTCTGTGTTCGCCAACAGCGACGAAAGAGACTACCATATGTAGCTGGACTACGCAGTTGTCGAACCCCGCATCCATAAGGTACCAAACGTCAAGGAGGGTACAAGCTTCAATTAAGGTAGGACCAAACCTTTTCTTCTTTCCGCATCATCCATGTGCCTTTGCCAAGAAGCGTCGAAAACACTGGTGTCCAAAAAGCAAACGACACAGACAATTGGAGGAAAGATCTTCCACATTCTTCTTGCCATTTCGCAGCATGGCCATGCTCATGTCCGAAATTATTGAACCAGACTTTTTTTTCTTATAAAACTTTGATTCTTGCCCAAAAGCTTTTGTTTAACCTCCAACTTGTGAATGCCGGAATGGTACTGGAACTTTTAGCCAAGAACACCAAACTCCGAGTTCCCTTTGCTGAACTGTCACTTAATTCATTTCAATTTTTCTTTCTTTTTGAAAAGTAACTGGAAAAACTCTTAAATCTAGAAATTTAGATTAGAAGTGGGAGAAGGCACTTCTGGAAACCATTTTTTTACGTCACTTGCCGTTAATGGCACCGCTGTAGTGTAACATGTATGTCTAGTGTTTGAATTCATGTGAATGTTTCGGAGTATGGTCTGCATCTTCTCCAATAATTAACGCAGAAACTCAATAGTCCTTGCTCGCCACATTCGCATTAGAACATTGGAGAGAAACTATAAAGAATTCCAAATATCCGAATTATGTAGTTACTTTTTATTTTTGTGTACGAGAAACGATAAAAAAAGGTTATTATACATGAATGTGTCGCATAGTACTTTCTAACATGTTAAAGTCATTTTATTTTGTTTTGTTATTGTATCTGGTTCGAAGATAAAAATGGGGCGTTCTCTTTTTTTCTTCGAAAGAAACGATTGTAGCTCGCAGCCCCACATCCTCTGCTGACCGAAGTACAGTTTCTGTGTCCAGCTACGTCTGGACTATAGAGGGTAACTGCGCACTAACAGAGAACAGTTCGTCAGATTCAGTTTTCTGTAGGGTAAACAAAACAAAAATATTGTCTTGTTTGGAACTTGCACTTTTTTAAAAACCTTTAATCAATAAAAATACAAAATCTCGTTGCCCGACAGGTCGCGTATAAGTATTATGTAATCTACGAATATCCATATATGTATTAAATAGTGTGTAATGAATTCTTGGCCAAGTATTCATAGAATGTAATTAGTTGGTAAGATTATTGATTTATGCGTGTGTATGCGTTATCATATGAATATTTACAGTAGATTTGGTATGAGATTTCTTCAACATATAATAGTTTTCCACGAAGTCATCTGCCTGCACATGTGAGTTTGAATCAAATTACAAAATTAATAGTTACTACATTAGCACCAAAACAGTCAAATTATAAATAAAACGCCCCGGGAGTCGAAACTTAATTTGCTTAGTGCAAACCATCGTTATCTGATCTCGGTAATCACATTGTTTTGGTTTAAAGAAAAATAATCTGTGTGTCATTTCCCTTTTTTTTTTTAAACTTTTGTTATCTGAAGCTGAATTGTAAAAGCGATCTGTGTAAAACTGATTCCATCATTTAAATGAAAAGAATACTGGCGTGTTTAGGTAGTACTTAATTTAAAAATTGAACACGTAAACTTCCACGGACTCTCCTCAGTCCGGCCCGGTAATCATAACAACAACAATAATGTGAATACGTTCATGTTGTGTTAATGCATTAATATATTCATCTCAAAACCTTGGCACAGTGTTCTGTACTCAAACTTCTATGTAATAGTATTACTGTTTCGGTTATAGTTATTCAAAATGTTTGAACTTTGCGACGAAACAATTCATGTCGCGTGCCACAAGTTTATTTACGGCTGTCAGCTGATTTGTTTATTAATTGAGCGGATATATTTTTTATTTGTAAATGTCACATCAAGTTTTTCAATTAGTCTAAAATCTATTCTATAGTGTCAAATTTGAGTAAGGGAGGGAGGACATTGTAAAGGAGAAGTCGTGTGAATGATTTAATCAAATAATCTGTTTAGTATTTTTTTTCTTTCGTTCTTTAAATTGTTACATCAAAAGTGTGTGCTCAAAGATATAGATACTACCGCTGTGTCTGGTCTGCAATACTATTCATTTTAATATCCACCTAGGGATAACATCCCACTTCTTTGTTAAATTCATTGTAACTTTTTCTTTCGTTAAGTTTTTCTATAAAGTTTATTCACTGTTTTCCCAAATTATATTTTTCATTTCTTTGGTTGCACTGGTTTTTCCCTTTCCCATAAGGTGTTAAAGCGAAAGTTATTTTGATTATCTCTCCGGATAGGAAATAGAGAGCATCCTTCCTTTTCAGCTTTAGAAAACAGTTCAGAGTCTCCATTAGAGGATTTATTCTGGTATATATCAAATGGAGAATTGTCTTTTTTTCAGCCTTGTAGCGCAGTGCTACGCGGTACACGTGTTGCATACCGTTCGGGCGCTTGAACCATCTAATTTTTCACGAACGCGGAAGCGTCCTCTGATCCAATATACCTACAACTCCTATCCAACCAGCCTCAGACATGCTTCCTAAAGCCCTGGAAGCCGTCCCGGGAAGTCTGTTTGACAATTCCGAGGTCAACCCATCCTTAAAAATTTGTATCCGAATCGGATGCAGGATGAATTTCTACATTCCTCCATCCGAAACTGATACAAAGTAATTGGGAGAATGGGGGAAAAGGATAAAGAGGAAAGTACATCAGTGAGACATCAACACCTACTCTTCATTTAAGGAAGAGGAAAACAACATTTATTTGCTATTTCACCTTTTTCGGGAGGAGAAAAAGAAGAAGAAGAAGGATTGCTATTCCTTTTTCCTTGTAAAAGTTAGTTTTTCCAGTGAAAGAAAACTGAGCCGGATAAACATATACTACTAGCGTAAACTAGAAAGTATTTTGAAGAAAAGAAATTTAATACACCAATACCAGAAAATTAAGATAAGAATTCAATTTTTGTCAATGATAACTAATGCCAATGGTATTCTTCATAAAATATTTGTTTTGAAATCCGACTGTAGTCAAACGAAGTTATTTGGGTAGCAAAAACTTTAGGGAAACAGTTCACCAGTTCAGCAGTTGTGTCTTATTCATCGTTCTGAAGACTTATATTCCTATAGTTTGCCTAGGAGTTTCTTCCCTATTTACTTTTGCGTTAAAATCCCTAAACACAATTGTCGTTTTGTACTTCGGCAATCAAACAACATCTCCAGCTCATAATAAAATGAATCTTCGTCGCTGCCATGAGCAACTTCGGTACGAACATGAACATTTATTAAAACCGGGCAGACCATATAGCTCGGATGGGAGAAAAACGAAGATTATATTCTATCCTGGTTGGAAGGCCGGATGGAAGGAGGCAGTCGGGAAGACCGAGACGTCGTTGGGAGGACAGTATTAGAAGAGATCTTCGAGAAGTAGGTGTTCGTGATGAAAATTGGCTTGATATTGCCCAGGATAGAATCCAATGGCGAACGTTTGTTACTGCGGCGATGAACTTTGCGAGTTCCATAAGCCATAGAGTTAGTTAGTTAGTGTTACATCATCGAGTACGTATCATAATGTAGAACAGTCTTTCATTTGCAAACTCTGTATGATCAGTCCTGTTCCAAGTTTCTATCCTCTTCCGTCATCCTATTCTTGAAGCTATGTGAAAATGTTTTACTCCAGGAATATTTACACTGTTTCTTGGCGCATTAGAGTTCTATTAATTAAGGTCAATGCTGCGGACTGATATAATCATTGTGGCCAATTTTGAATGTTTTTTGAAACAGTTAGCGAAAGTATTCTAACTTAGAATCCTCGTTCACCTTCAAGTTTCAACATCATAAGTCATGAGGTTTTGGATATGTAGTCTGTTGGGCCATTAACAGTGAAACAATGCTGGTGGTCTGTAGGGCTCAATGAATAAGCTAGCTCGGGTTAATTTTCTTCATCATATGGAGAATTAATTGTTGTAGGCAGACTACCACAAAGGCACATATAGCATTAACTTTACAGGAAGAGAAAGGATTTGCTAACTCTACAAAATGTTTATCTTCCGAGTCAATGTTTACTGAGAGATTTTCACAGGTCTTGCAACTGCGCTATTATATATTTACATTTTAACATGAACTTAATATCGTAATGTTAACCAAAGTACTATTATATACATGAGTCAACATTTTCATGTTAGATTACGGTAGTTGGCTGTGTTAGGCAGCATTTAAAAATGCTTCTCACATGACAGTTACAACACTGTTGACATAAAAATTCTGTCTCGATAAGTTTCTTCAGCAGATGGACAATGAATTGCAAACGGACTATCACAAAACAAGTCATACGTAACATTATAGCAAGAGAAAGAATTCGCTAACGCTACAGAATATTTTTCATAATTAATGCTTGCTGTTATATTCTTTTCCTTTCAGCTGTGCTGTTATGTATTTACAGTTTAACATGAACTTGATTTCCATATTATGAACGAGAACCATATTCATAAGTCAACATTTCTATGTCGTGTTAGTTAAATGTGTTAGGCAGCATTTAAAAATGTTTCTCAGTATTAAAACTGTTCCTATTTGAGTTACAAATTAAGTTCTTTTTTTTTTTTAAATCTCAAAACCACAAGATTTCTTTTTGTCAGTTGCAAATATGAATACCAATATCAATATTAATTAAAGCATTCTGTTATATATTTTGATGATTTTTATTTCTTTTAATTTCAGATGAGATGTCGTCGTTTGTGGAATTTAAGTCTTCTCAGTGTTATCATCCTTACATTTTGCAATATTCTTCTTACATTTCGTCTCCTACAATTCTCCGACTGTTCCCGCCCGTCATTGCCAAAGCAACCAGCAAGTGGCACAGATGATTCAGTATTGCACAGTCACTCATCCTCTTCTTTTCGAACAGTAGAGAAAAATCATGAACCCGTAACTCATAGAATCTCCAATAGCTTTAAAAACAACTCTATTTTAAGGAACAATTCGACCACAACATTTCAAATTAATATTAATCTAGGTCGTTGGGACCAAAGGCGATTGTACAAACTGTTTGACTTCGCTGTTGTAGGCAGTGAATTTGTATATCTTTCGGAACACTATAGTGTGAGTTTGGCTACACAAAGTTCTCTTGATCGATTATTTTCGCTAGTGCAAGTTGCACATCAATGGACTGGACCTATTTCAGCTTCAGTATTTCTTCCAGCAGAAGAGTATCACTTAGGAAAAATATATGTAGAATTTATGAGACGTTGTTACCACTATGTGGCCAGTCGGGTCACCTTCCATTTTGCTTATCCAGTAGATCATCCACCGAAAGACTTTTCAGGTTAGTATGAAGATTTTATAATACATTTTTCAATATACTTTGAAGATATATTTGACATAGACTATTAAAATTATAATTTTGTTTAATTCAGTCCTTCTCAATCGGTGGTACAAATGTAAATATGACACTAACAAGGAGACATACGCAAGTGTAACTCACCGATTTTAATGAAACATTGCATACTTGTAGAACATAGACAAATAATCGACCCGTATTTTTTATTTCGGCAATGGTGCGGGTTTAAGGGTAGAAACCACCCTGTGAACGTTCGGAGTGGTCTCCAAGCATAGACAGAAAACAATCATTTAATGTAGAAGAAACAATACTGCCAGGGGGAGGGGTTAGGACAGCTCATTCAGAATCGGACGTCAAAGGTACAAAATTCTAAATGGCTTATCCAATATGGTGATTACAATTACAAAAAGTCGTCTGGTTTGAAATGCTCTTCAGCTAGCCAAGAACAATTATAGTTGGCAGGAGTTACTGCGAGAAGGTGGCAGACCGATTTGAAACCCCTTTCTGTACTGGTGTTAACGGGATGCTTGATTAAAGTGAGTCTCGTCACTTCTCACTATTCGGGGTGCTTATTTATAATGAGCCCCCTCGCCTCTCACTATGTCAGAACTTCAAAGATCCTCAATTGTTATAATTATTAATTTATAGCGAAAACGTTTTACAGTAACGATATTCCGTAAAGAAAGTGTGTGATGCATAAACATTGTTTACGCCACGCACACCTTATTACGTTAATAACTGTGCACAAATCGCAAAATGCTGCACAATCTTTGAAACAAGATGTTACGGGATTTTCAAACTCGGGTGTTTTTTCTTCCAAATAACCGCTTTTGTACCACACATAACTAATAAGATTTGCAAATCTGGACGACGAAAACTGATTATGAATCAGTGAGTGGATCTTAATTATCTTTGTCTTTCATTACAATCATCAATCAATAGCTAGTTAGACTTAATCGGTCGTTATATAATCGAGTCGAAATTTTGATCCTACTTTCAGCATCACTATTCCATTCAACAATCCATTTTAACGCTAAACAAAGTGAAGACGAAAATTTCGGGCATCAGAGTTAAAGTACGAATAAATTGTATTATCAGAATTAAACCTACTTTCCCAATTTAGCGCCTATTGTGTTATTCAATTTAACACGGGACCCAAATATACTATAAATCACTATAAATAAGCACCCCGACTAGTGAGAGGTCAGGGGACTCACTATAAATGAACATCCCGAATAGTGAGAGGTGACGAGACTCACTTTAATCAAGCATCCCGTTAACATCAGTACAGAAAGGGGTTTCAAATCTTTCTGCCACCTTTTCGCAGTAACCCCTGCCAACTATAATTGTTCTTGGCTAGCTGCAGAGCATTTCAAACCAGACGACTTTTTGTAATTGTAATCACCATTTTGAATTTTGTACTTTTGACGTCCGATTCTGAATCAGCTGTCCTACCCCCCCCCCCCCCCCCCGGCAGTATTGTTTCTTCTACATTAAATTATTGTTTTCTGTCTATGCTTGGAGACCACCCCTAACGTTCACAGGGTGGTTTCTACCCTTAAACTTGAACCATTGCCAAAAAAAACAAAAAACATGTCTATTATTTTTCTATGTTCTACAAGTATGCAAAGTTTCATTAAAATCGATGAGTTACACTTTCGTAAGTCTCCTTGTAAGTATGTTCCATAGCATTTTGTATGTATGGTATCCAGAAGGCACAGAAAGAACGCGCTTTTCTTCATCAATTGATGTCACAATATTAGGATGAACCGGATTGAGATTAGGATTAGAATTGAGGATGAACGAGAAATATTAGTACAGTGTGCAACGTTTATTTTGAAGATTGTTTACATACACAAACGAGTGTCCAATGTTAGGCTAGACTGAAAATGCCAATCCTAACATTCAGTCGATGAATTCCTGGACCTCGTTTCCACTTCATATTGGTTATTGAAATTCCGGCTACCAAAGAAGTGGGACCATGGACTGGAGGAGATAATGTGCGGTACAAGTTTGATACCTTTCAGATTCTGGAAGTTTGTCCGCCTCAATTCGCGCGGTACCCCTCGACAGCTTCTGTTCTTCATAACGGCATCGTGATGACCAATGACACCAGAATGTGAAGTATAAAGTTTCTCCGACAATCATCGATGTTGCTTGATGGAAATCTTCAGAGTTCATGGTTGTAGGTCTGTCGGGAAGAGTGTGAAATTTCGGGTTAGGGTTACCAGTTCTGAATGAGAACTATTTTTTATAGGTTATGTGTGTAACTCACAAGAATGCTTCCATTTTGCAAGGAAGATGTTTCGGGTGTTTACCACGGCGTTGTACTCGAGGCGAAACTCGCTCAAAGAAGTTCACGGATAAGGCGATTTCGTTTATGCATTTTATTAGCTGTAAATACAGAAACAAAATCATTCCTAAAAACGTGACACACTGAAGTATTAAATCATATACTGACGTGTCTCAGCACACAGGAGGAACCCTTGATGGCGAGAAAGCTCATCGACGATGTAGAGGTTTCACCCTCTATAAACCTTCTGCAACGCCAAAGGAAAATGATGTGGACCTTAACAATTAGATCAAAAAAATCTGCAAACTTTTCAACACAGGAATATAGAATCCTCAGACTTATAAGGAACGATTCCAAACTGTAAAACAGATTTAGAAGATCTGAAATGTGGATTTGGTAGTCCGCTGCGAGGTAAAACTTTGGTGAAAGTTGTAGCTGCTGATGGCCATAAATCTTCCAAGTTCTAACTCAATCAAATTATTAACATCGTGATGCCGGACTTAAGGAACATTGATATATTTAATTAACGATTGACATATTCAATTGAGCAATCAAAATTTGACTTACACGGCTTAGTATAGAATATATAGACTAACCATGGTCATTCATTTCATTGTGTTGTCATAAGTAAATCACTGTTGCCAACTTAGTTCTTTGTCTGAATGATACCACGTCAGGTTTTTGCGTTTATTACACATCAGTTAAACAATAATACAGCATCCATGGTAACAGTATTGAAAACTTTAGAAAAAACAAACAAGATAGAACAGTTGCCAGTCAGTCCACGATCCATAGAACGCAAAATCTACGTTCGTGGCGAAATCTGATTTAACGAGCTGCAAGTACTAGTGCATAGTATCAGTCAGGTCATACAAAAATGCAGAACGAGCAAAGCAATCTTCCAGGATATGAAGTTATCTTTCCTATTTTTTAAAAATTAAATACACAAACGACTCGAATAATAATACGCATGAACACATAAAAGATCCTGAATGACGTAAAACGTACGGCACTGGTTAGTGAATATCAATATCAAGTAATTTTGAATAGATATATAATATGTATTAAATGTTATCCAATATAGGAATAAATGAATACTACAAAGTAATAACAGTTGAGTGCGGGAGTGGGAAAATCAAACGTTGGAGCGCAGGCCGTTCTTCCGTAAAACTGCTAATGATCCAAGTTTGTTTAGTAGTGCGAAGTCAGATATCGATGTATTGTACTACCGGCGTGTTCAGTAGATATTACCTTATCTGAATGTAGTAGTGAAGTAATTCTGGTATACGCTGAAGTATTCAAGTTCCATTTCCTGATATTTATGATGTGTTGATTGCATTAAACAAAAATATGATTTACAAGGAAAAAACATTATTCTGAAAAGGAAGAAATTAACATTGGTTGATGATACGTTATTCAATTTCAGCTTAATTCAGTTGATTTTTGTCAATTCGAGGACATTCCTAAATATTTGGTTGATGCACATATGCCGAACAAGTGCGTCTCTCATGCATGGTCGTATTGTATAATATTTCCGCCTCTGCTGTGTTTGAGTTATGTTGAATAATAACACTACTTCAAGCGAAATGGGAATTAACATAAGCCTTAATGTTAAATATAATCGATCATGCGTCTCGAGCAACAGTACTGAAAATTTCATATGTGGGTTTGGAATACCATATCAGATACGACATGTATCCAAATATATATGACGTCGTGAGTCTAGGGAAGAATACACTTAATAGGTGCAATCAGTATAAGAATATCATAGAAAGCGGCCCATAAAGTAAGTTAAGGAATGATGCCTCACTTGTAGTATCTCCGAAACCAGTCCTCAGATGGCAGCACGAGTATGTGAGCACATGGGGCATGTAGTGAGGTGATGCCATATAACCAGGGGGCAGTAGATCGCGAGAAGCAATCAAGAGAACAACTGGTGCTGGAAGTATTACAAAGATCGAGAGCAGAAATTTAGACTTATGTAATTGGGACTGTTTATTTAAAGTACGAATTGAAATCATGTTGTAACAAACGGGTAAGTAGTTAGTATGTTTTCCTATTCAGCTACGTGCAATTCACAGTCAGCAGTGAAGCACAAAGGGATGACCAGAGCAATTATGAGATTCGATATATCTCCCCCTTATATTGAGGAAAGATGCCGCATGAACAAAAGCACAACTAGAAAAGAATTGGACATTTTGTTGGGATGTAGGGCCTCCCAGAAACACAAAGGAATATACACGAGTATAATAGCAACAAGGGAGCAAAAACAAAACCTAGACGTAAAACTGCACATAGACAAACCTTGGTATGTCGTTAAAGAATAAATTATTGTAGAGAGTGTTGGGGAAAGTTGGGAAAAGTATAAGGTTAGTGCATAAAAATACGAGGAGTGGACGGAAAGACATTCAACAAGCATGCGAAACATATGAAGATTTAAAGTAAATAAAGCACTAAGTGCCATTTTTGTGAAAATGTAATTTCTACAGGAATAACAATATAATTTATGTTGTTAGATCTATAACATATATAAAAATCAAAGTCCAAACATATTGCTTAGTCCTTCTATTGGGTGTTTATAAATTGTGAGATGTGTTGTTTTATATGGAAATAAAATCTGAAAACAGATTTTTCTCGAAATTTCGAAAATGGCACTTACAAGAGAATGTTGCTCGAACAAAAGTTATGGTGCGTAGGGATTTTGGGATATTGGGATTTTACGTTCTACAACATGTGCGTAAAATGGTAAAAGATACTTTTGGGCGGACTCAAAAACCCAATATTTTTTTTTCCACATCTTTATGGACTCTACGAAAAACATTAAATTCAACAGCGGTGCAGGTATTCTTGAATCCGTTGCTGGAGATGGTGTAGCTCGTTGATTTTAAACGATGTTTGGTGCCTTGCTGATAGCTCCAAAGATAGAGTGAAGGAGTGGGGCACTCGGCGGGCCCTTGCTCATTAATCCAACATCCCTGAATTGTATATCCATCTACTCTTGCACCTCATCAGCGTAGTAGAAAGTGAGCCACCTCAAAGAATTCTGAATCAAATTATCTGATGATCAATTTGATTCAGAATTCTTTGACATGAGGTATAAGGTGTTTCGTCAGGATAGAAACTTCGAATTGCTTGGAAAGGCGATAGGTGGGGGGGGGGGTCATGTTGGGGTGTCTACAAAAACATAACATGTATTATGCAAACTCTATTGATAGCTATTTTGAGTGCATTATAACTAAACTTACTATAAAGATGCTATCGCTATATGTCTGTGCTGTATACATTCCACCAGACTCGAGTGAAACAGTGTATGAATCATTTTTTGAATTTATTGAGAGTAATTGTCCAGTAGGAAGCACTATACTCTGTCTTGGGGATTTTAACATACCTCAAATACTTCATTCCAATTTTGACCTTTCACACGCAACAAAGAAGTGTTGTAATTTGTATAATTTCATGTCATTATTCAATTTAGAATCATTTAATAATATCCGTAATGTCAATGGTCGCACATTAGATCTAGTATTAACAAACATTATTGACGTCACTGTAGTTAGAGAAGAACTCCCCCTTGTTCCTGAAGATAAACACCATCCAGCATTACTTTGTTCCTTTCCACATAATCAATCGAAAAAAGAGAAGCTAGAGAACAACATTACTGGGTTTAATTTTAGGAAGGCTAATTTCGAACAAATGTATACAGAATTGTCGAGACTAAACTGGAACAAACTTTCCCATTTGCATGACGTAAATGAAGCATTAGGGCAATTCTATGAAATGATCACTACTATGAGCCTATGTGTTCCCCGTAAGAAATGCAATAGTAATAAATATCCGTCTTGGTTCACTTATAACATAATTCAAAAGATTAAATTTAAGACATATCATCATAGGAAAATGAAAACTGGTGTAGACGTTGCTTTTCATCGAGATAAATTTCGCATATTACGTAGAGAGCTAAAATCAGAAATTTCTTTAGAATATAAATTTTTCATTGAAAGCTCAGAATACAGTATCAATAAAGACCCGAGGCAATTTTGGAATTTTGTTAAAAGTAAGACAAAACATCTCTCATCCACTTCTTTGAAATATAGAGACAAAGAGCTAGAAAGTAACAGGGAAGTATCTAGGTCTTTTGCACATTATTTTCAATCTGTATTTAGAACTGTAACACCCCAGTACAAATCTGAAATTTTGTCAGACAACCCTAGATGTGAACTTTTAAATACGTTGCAAATAAAATAAATTAAAATGAAAGAAATTGAGGAAGCAATCAAAATGTTAAAACCTAAGGTATCTTGCGGGCCGGACGAAATTCCACCTTATATAATAAAAGGTTGTGCTGAAATTCTTAAATACCCATTATATATTTTATTAAATCTATCTGTTAAAACTTGTGTATTCGCTGACAAATGGAAGGAAAATTTAATTTATCCTATTCCAAAATCCGGAAATGCTAAAGACGTCGAAAACTTCAGACCAATATCTATTTTATCATCGTTTGCAAAAGTATATGAATGTGTTATATATAGGCGAATACTGAATCATGTAAACTCCATTCTTTCACCACATCAGCACGGATTTTTTAAAAATAGGTCAACCTCAACAAACTTAGCAATTGTAACTGACTTCACTGCAACTGAGCTAGATAACGGAGGCCAAGTAGACGTCGTATACACTGATTTCAGTAAAGCATTTGATTTGGTTGATCACGATGTTTTGCTACGCAAGCTTACGTTCTTCAATTTTTCTACGGAAACCATAAAATTATTAACTTCGTATTTACGTAAACGTAAGCAGGCAGTAATTTTTAAAGGTTATATTTCAGAATATTTTGAGACACTGTCCGGAGTACCACAAGGTTCAAACCTCGGCCCTTTATTATTTCTTTTAGTTATTAATGATATATCTGAGTGTATCGAGAACTCCCATATTCTCTTATTCGCGGATGACCTGAAATTATACGCTAGAATTGAATCAATTGAGGACAGTGCCAAACTACAAAAGGACTTAGATAATGTCAAAGAGTGGTGCGACAGGAATAAATTTGTAATTAATACAAAAAAGTGCAATTCCATATCTTTTACAAGGAAAGAAAAGTATGTTGAGTACAACTACTCGATTGATGGAGTAAATCTATCGAAACCTGAAACTGTTAAAGATCTTGGAGTTGTTTTCGATCCAAAATTAAACTTCGGGCGTCACATTGAAATGATCACTAACAATGCGTATAGGAATCTTGGATATATTTATCGTTTTAGCAAGGATCTCCATCTTGACTCAACACTTCTAAAATTGTATTACTCTTACGTGAGATCACAGCTAGAATACTCCTGTATTATATGGACTCCGAACACTCAGAAATATGTTAAAGCAATAGAGAAAATCCAGTGTAAATTTTTGAAATTACTAATGTATAGAAAAACCAAATTTTATCCTGCATACATATCATACAGGGAATTAGTGAGCAATTTTAATATACAAACTTTGGAACGAAGAAGGCATTTAAATGATTTAATATTTCTGTACAAATTAATACACAATCAAATTGATTGTATTGATTTAATTCCGAAATTTTTCATTCAAGTTCCGAACACTAAAACTAGATTAGGTAATAATGGGACATTCTATTGCAAAAAGCAAAGGACTGAAATTCTATATAAATCCCCAATTTGGAGAATGAGTGCTTTCTACAACAAAATTGAACCTAAAGTTAATGTAGATATATTTGGAATGACTTACAAAGAATTTAAAAGAACTGCAGGTGAAATAATATGATTGTTTCTTGTATCTTGTAATTACTATCATGTACACGCAAGCACTGTAATTAGGCATATTGCCTGTTGTGTTATGTTTTGAATAAATAAATAAATAAACGGTAAAGTCAGAAAATATGCCATCAGAGCTCAAAGTCAGCAGTGTTCCTCCCGCCTCGGTGTCCTCAACAGTGACAGTGATCGATCCACTGTGAAGTTCATCGTTCACACCCGGTCTGATGCTCTTTAATTTCCATTTGTGACTCTCATGACTTACACTTATGTTACAGGCCGGAATAGAGTAGGAGACAGGGTACGGAAATAAATTTTACCTGCCCTTATTCAAGGTACCATCCCTGCATGCGTCTGGTGTGATCGAGGGAAACAGGAAAAATCTCGGTTGTGGCCAGCACTGGGAGTCAAAACCATGTCCTTCCGATTGCGAAGCTAACGCTCAACCAACTGAACCTTTTTGATTTCCATCTCTGGGTCACCTGAAAGACATGATGTATCGTGTAAGAAATCAACGACCTACACCATCTTCAGAAAATGTTAACTTGAATTTTATTTTAAAGCCTTTAGGCATCTGAGGCTGAGGCCGTCAGAAAATGTGTGAAAATCTTAAGGTCCTTTAATATCCCATCACACCTATTTTGTAGGAAAATATGATTAGTGTTTTGACCAAAGACATTTCTAAGATACGAACAAATAGTTGCAACCATTGGACGTATATTGCTTTCGCCAGCTGAAAATTTACGTGAGAAGAATTGACGACTCTGTGACATGTAACTTCGAAACTTCTTAAACAAAATTTCATGACCGCGAGTGTTCATAATGAAAATGTTTTTCGGTTGTATACAATCAACTTGGTGCGAAATCATTTCAAAATTCTATGCATGGGAAGTCTGGATATGATGTTTCAGCTGAAATTACCAACTTTCATAATGTTATGGAACAAGTTTTTGATATTCGCTTGCAGTCTTGTGGTATTGATGCATGCGAAGAATTCGCATTTCTAAAATGTAGCCACTGTTTTAATAATTTCATAGACGATCCACACTATCACTTTTAAACAAGCATTGTTTTTATCAAATGCCACTTTCGTTTACCGACTTTCACACCTTTTAATTTCAAGTTTTGGGTTCATCAGCAAGACAGTGTATCGTGAAAAATGAATCTCCAGTGCTACACCACCTCGAGTAACGGATGCAAGAATACCCGCGCCGCTGTTGAACTCCATATGCTTCACAGGGCCCACAAGGATTTGAGAAAAATACTGGGCTTATGTGTCCGCCCAAAAGTATACCACTTTACGCACATGTTGTAAAACGTAAAATTCCAATATTGAGGATCCCTATCTCCTAAACGAATAAAGGTTGATAAAAACTGACTTTGGATTTGGATTTCTTGAAACAAGCTAGCCTAAAACGATATATTACATGAAGCACTTTCCGCTACAAATCCTCGAGGAAATTCCAAGATGGCGGCTTTAAAGATGGCTGCCATGATTCCCATCTCCCGCAACTCGTAGCATAGCATCCGCGTTACTTCTATTTAATATTTCGCCTCACTCTCTTCACGCGTTTACAATTTGAAAGGTTGTTCTTAGTCTTTTGTACTATACAGTATTTGTGTCGCCATTGGTCAGTTTGGAGAGGAATATAGCAATCCACAGATAAATGATCGTCCTTTCTGATCTCAGCGTATCAAATTCTTTAGGAAGAACATGTATTCACACCAGAATTTTTGTTCGAGCAAAAAAACATTCCCTTGTTAGTGTCTTATTTACTTCAAGACGTAATATCTCCTGGCTTTGTCGTCTGTCTGGGAACGGTAACCAAAATAGCACGCAAACGTGTTAGAAGTTTGTACGAGGTTTGGCATTGCAAGTAAATTTTCAGCATACTTGCTAGTTGACTCATGCGAAATTTGCTACAAACTTTGCACGTCAAACTTGCTACAAATTTGTCTTGTTAAATATCAAGGCTGTGGTGAAAAAAGGTTTCAAATCTTTGGATTGAAGTTCGAATCTAGAATCTTCAGTAGTTTTGTTCGTAGTCTTATCACTCTATCACGCCATTTCTATCTTCTATTTTAGTGGACTTTTTATGGTACGTACAAAGACGGTATCTTAAGTAAATGCACTGATATAGGCTGAAATTTGAAACTGTGAAAGCTCATTGATCCTGTTTTAGAGCTATGAAGCCTCATTTTTGGCAAGTGAGGCTCCTCAGGAAAATCATAAGGATGTGTATACTTTACTGCTCGGGCCGATGCCATGTTAGGTTTTTGGTATTTGTGTTGTGTATAAGGAAAGAAAATAATTATTATCTAACTTGAATTGTTTAACTTATTTTCGGGAAATGCGTACAATTTTGAAAATTGTGTAAAATATTGAAAAATACGAAAGGAAGGAAAGGGGAGAAAATATTTATAAGTATGAAGAAAAATAAGTTGTTAAAATTTTTTTTTTGGTGGAAACTAGGCGTTCCACAAAATGATGATGTAATTCAACAGGAAACATCAGTGTTAGTTTATCACTGTGAGGAAAAATCAAGTCTAGTCGAAACTTTGTTTAAACTAGCGTACTATCTGGGAAATTGGCAGCCAGTTTGTTTGAAAGCTGTCATCGACTCGAGCAGTAAAGTACACATCATTATGATACTCTTGAGGTGTCTCGCTTATGAAAATGTTTCATCACATTCCATCCAATCCATTTATTCCAATATACACGAAAGTCCTTACTAACCTTGCATAGATCAAAGACCAGAAAGACTACACCCTGATCAAGTAAAATCACAGAATTACAAGCAGGAAACAAGTACAAAATACATAGCCTTAATAAGACATGTCAAAAACGAGTTAATGAATCCACACAATATGATAACAGATAGACTTCCAAATCTAAATATGATTGTTCATCCAGCTTTAGGCATTAAATTAATCTTTAAAGATCAATTTAACAAAGATTGTTTCGTCCAATATTTCAAAGAACAGGATTTTGGCCCAAATGCAAAAATAAATTGCTTCAATGACAAAAGGGAAGAAACACGTAAGGTCTCACTACCACCACCTTCACGTGTGCCATACGAGGAGTTTTATGCATTAACTCATTCCTTCTTTCCAACTTCTCGTGAAATATGAACAATTTAGGATGCGATCAGGGCCCGGTACCTCTCTTAATGAATGTCGTTCCTGACTTATTTGGGTAAGCCACGCTCCCCAACCCACATAGAACGAGAAAACTCTATAGGTTCACCTACGTCTATCCAAGAGCCGAGAATGAGCTCGTGGAAAATTTCAGAAGACATGAATAACCTCCTGAAGTACCTCTATACTGCAGCCGTAATAAACCACAGTGCCTACCTCATATTAATACTCAAATCACAGTGCTCTTTCAATCTGCCTGCACTAGTCTGATTACCTTGGTCAAACTACTCACCCAGGTCTACACTGTAAAAATAGGAGACACAACGTGCATTCAAAAACTGGAGGCTGCTGAGTTGCCTCCACTTTTTGGATTAACCTACATTCAGCCAGTTTTCGCTTGAATGTAGCTTTTACTCTCAAATTTCAAAATGTGCATATATGTCTTTTCCAACGTATTTCATTGAAGCAGAACATTTTTTTTAAAGTAGAAAAGAAGAAAATATAATGTTCCTTTAAAATTTAAAATTAAAAAAAAAAGATAAGAAAAAATGTTCAGGTGGTCTGGTTTCGATACAGGGTTCCCTAGCACACTGATCAGATGCTCCCGCTACTTAGCTACGAAGGCAGTTGGTGTTTATGGCTTTCCGAGTGATATTCATAGCTAGGATTTTACTCCGCAGGAGGTTAATGATTAACAAGTTGTAGATTTTACTACGAGGAATGTCTGGAGAAAAAAAAAGAGAGATACGTTTGGTACTGTGTAAAGATTTATACCCAACTTAATTCCTCTTTCCGCCAATGCAATCATGTCGTTCTCGATCCACCAGTCAACTGTTTACTGTTCACAGTGTAAAAGCAACATAAACACTCAAAATGGTGGGGCATTCAGTTACAAGCAAGTAACTTTACTCCTGTTATTGGATTATAAAATATCCAACCAAGGCTTAAACTTCATCCACAAAAGTACGTAACCTCAAAACGGCCAGTTTAGCTTATACTTCGATCAGAAAATGACCGAATTTTAATCGTAAAATAAGTTGAACGTTCACCGATGAAACACTTTGGCCCATTTCAACCAATTTTCAGTTAACGTTAAGCCATTACAAAGAAAATGCTAAACTTTAAAATGGAGTTAAGGTTACCAGTCTTTCCACTAAAGGGTTTAGATGCGCGCAGAGTGAAATTGTACTCTCTTAAAATGCAAACTAATGATTCTTTCAGACTAGCAAGATTTCGAGACAAAACTAATACCATAGACCCGAGGTCTATGGTAATACTCTGAATAAGTCGTTCAGACGAGAATAGTCCTATGCTTCTTATTCAAGGTATTCAAGGCTCACTCAGCCTTCTAATGCAACATAGATTAAATTATTTATTTATTTAGAAAACAACAGATTAATGCCTAATTAAAGTCTTCCATTGCATAATTAAATAATTCAAGTTGTACACATAAAAAAAACCTTTACGAACCCAATCGCATAGAACAAAACAGTCATCATAATAGTTTCCACAAGATAGAGAAAAAAAAATGTACAAACCCAGTCACACAGACAAAGACATTAACATAATTTTCCCAATATAGTTACCACAAAATAAAGTTTCAGTTAGTATATTGACATATATTGAATCAGTCTAGAGCGTATAACTGTTTTTGCTCTATTGGTGATATCTATTTCGTTATCTGTTTCCAAGTACTTATTATAAGCAGTACAAGTTCGCCCTCCTCTTATATATCCCTTCACTATTGATAAGTAACTCTTTAATTGATGTTAGTCGTTTCGGTGGCTAGTAAAATAGGCTTTATGTCTCCTAAATAAAGGAATAGCGTTTGTGATAAACGAAGAATTAATCATGGAAGATGTTAACAAGTGCGTTCTCTGTCTGACTGAAATAAAATATGAAGTATCCACACTAATGGAAAACTGCGTGCTAGGAATAAATAAGTCGTGTAAGGAGAGGAATATATCACAGTTGCAAGTGTGTGTATGCTTACGTGTTCACAAACGATGTCGAGCTACGTTTGTAGATCTGAAATCATCATTTCAGCTCAGAACATCTGAACTAGTGGTCACATCACATGTTTGACGTTCTCATGAGATGACATTTAACTTCCAGCATGACTGTCCTCTGTGGTATTGAAATAAATCGATATTACAGAGACAGTTGCAAAGCGTTTCCTGTAAGAACGACTAGTTTCGATGAGAACATTCTACTAGTATGTGGTGAAAGAAATGAGCTGAATCTTTGCAGACGCACATAGCCAGTCTCACTGTCAGATCTTCATGCTGCGGAAGCATGGCACTATGAAAAAAGTGTAGTGTGTGAATTTTCGTACTGGAAAAGCAATTCCTACACATATTCAATTTAAAGCCACTGATAAAAGTGGACGACCTGAAGACACAATTCAGTTTGATGCGTTCCTTGCCATTGACAAATATCTATAAGGATGAAGAGTAGTTGACAGTAGCAGATATAGTGAAGAAAATGGAAGAGCGCCACCAGCACATAGCACATACAACGGGAACATTTTGGTAATAATCTTATGATATGTAGTATCGGTAAAAAAAAAAGTTACTGTGACTTTTCGAAGAACGGCAACAGAAGTGTTAAAAGAATACCACAATATGAAACATACAGACATTGACGGAGATAAAGCTAACATTCTTGCTGCAGCACCTCTTATAAGAAGTGATATAAGAAATGTCGATGTGAATAACAGCATTTATGCCGCACCACCAGATATTGGAATCACATCTAAGAATTCAGTGTTGTCATGAGAGTCTCAGGCTGCTTCTTCCTCTCCTCATATGACTTATTGATTCTTAGCAAAAAACATTTTCATTAGTGTGAATACTCCATCTTTTATATTAGTCAGACAGAGAACACAGTTGTTTGTTTTCAATTATTAATTCTTCATTTATCACATAAACGCTATTCTAAGAGAACATACACAAATGTATTACATATGCTAAAGCATAGCTCAATGAGACTAAGTTTAGGATTAAATAAGAAACCAACTATAGTTTTCTACATCACAAATTTAGTGCATGTTTCCTTGCTGAATTTCACTGTTTTAGATTCAGAGAATCACTGGGGAAGGGTGAAATATCACCTTTACAGCAATTCAGACAGAGAAACACCAAGCGCCATCTGCTGAGACCATTTGTAAAGTCTGAAACATCATCCAATATGCCGTATGTCACATTTTGTGAGTCATCACGTTATATTTCGCGTGGTTTCATATCTTATCAGATGGAATATGATGGTAGGTTTTATACCATCGTCTTCAGCACACTTCAATCCTAAGAGAACCATTCATAAGATTTCTGTTGCAATTTTGTCCCGCATCACTCCTTTTTAAAGCTAAATTGCCTGTACTAAATATGTGGCACCACGGGAGCTCGAGTCAGTACGCAGGCTTCGTCTACCCTCCGATCGGTGGACAAAAACTGCTCTTCAAAAGAACTACGTCTTTACGTAACTAAAGAGAACTAGAGCTCAAGAGCGTATATGAGTATTTGAAAAACTATATGAGTCTGGTTCACGGGTTTCTACGACTATATATATGATCTCGTTCCCGTTTTTAGACAACCGAGACTTTTCGAAGTTGCTAAAAAAAAAGCGGACTCTAGTTTTGAAAACTAAATCGTATCCAGCCAAAAAACTAGGCTTAGAAACTTTGAGGCAGCAGCACTTCCCCCCTCTCGCCTCCCTCTGTAACTTTCCCTTGCCAAGTTACATTTCTTAAAACGGTTGAATCAAAGCTCGTGTTCCTGTAAGAAAGCAAATTGATTAAACATATCATATAGTTAAAACAAATTACAAATAAATAAATAAATCACTAATTAACTTTTTGAAAATATTCTCAGTGCAATCATTATGATAAAGGCTTTCCTCAATTCACTTCAGATTTTCTTATGTTGATTAATTATAACAGAAATTAATGAATTTAATTTCAAGTTAAGAAAGTATCTTTGCTTTTTAACAAAAGTAAAAAAAAGTACCAATAACTTAACACAACGAGGATAAGGAACTATAAGAGACCTCTTTCCTTAGTCTTTTTACTAAAGACCTGACATAGTAAGTCAACTAATCACGAATGGCATAACCATTGGAGTGTTGAACACATGCGTTTCAAAGTAGAGGCGTATCATTCCAGTGCAAGACCATTTCCATGCAAAACTTCCTAAAATATCACACTGAAAAGCCGTGCACCAATGAGATGGTTTGCTACAAATGTGTAGATAATCATACAAGTTTTAAATGCAAACTAACACCAAAAAAAACTTCTGCAGGACGTGCAAGATTCTGGGTCATCGGACTGCAGCATCCGATTGCCTTCAAAGACCATGGAAAGTTCAAAACATTCTACCGAAAAAAATTACAGACCCGGCGACAAATCGAAAAAAGAGACAGCTTGCTCGGAGTCGAACAAACTTAGCCTCAACAAAACAACTTCATCCAATACACAGACTAATGATGAAAATTCAGTAACTTCAAATAACTCTAACGTAGAAATTTTCATTAACAAAACAATGAAAGAATTCCTAGATAATGTTACAAGATGGGTCTCTACAGTGCTCACACTGGTAATACCTCAAGCCACTGAATCCTACACCAAACTCAACGCAGCTGTTGACATCTTTCACAAAGAAAGAAAAGAATAACAAAAATACTTAACCAGTATTTAACCAACAAAAACATAGAAGTTACCATTGGACAAACAAATAAATCAAAACAACTTCTCCAAATAATGTTAAATAAATGCTTAAAACTAAAATTTCACATAAACTTATGGACGGGGAAACGAGATGAGGCGAAAGGAAAGAGCCTATTATCCTGTAAACAGAATAAATCCATTACATAACCCAATTTTTCACCATCCTTACATACAGGGTCTTTCAAGACCTCTGGTACTGTACAAACTTCGGGAGGTGTATCCTCATATCAAAACAAGAAAAAAAGATAACATGAACACGTTCTCTATCATGCGTAGTTTCGGCGCTAGAGGGCTCCAAAGACGTCGAAAACTGTATTGCAAGGCGAATGATTTCGAACACTAGTAGCTGTAGAGCTGGCGGATCGTCGTTTTATGAAAGAAATCAGACTTGCTCGCTCAGAAAATGCATATGTCAGAAGTGAAGGAAAAGTGTGTGACGGATTCCCCAAATGAAGTGAGGGATGCTCCAAGAATTGGACAGCGAAAGTGGGTCGAACAGAGCATGTAGAGGATCACTTAATACCAGAGAACAACACTTATACGTTGGTTGGAAGTCGATACCTCACACATATGCAAGATGGGGAAGGAATAAAGAATGTTATGCGTGGTTGCATAATGGCACAATGTGTAGCTTCGCTGTAGCAACATGCTATGGTGTGGTTAGGCTTGACTAGCGGCTGATTGCTGTAGTATGTTCTTTGATTAATACCAGTTTATTGCAGTAATAACGCCTTGTGTTACGCCATGGTGTGACATTAAATTGTGACAAAACAACATCATTTATACGTCTGGTACAAGAGAAATACGAATCCTGGAATTCCTGCTAATGTCGAACGCAACATTCTATGTACACGATGTATGTTCTAGATGAGCAACTACGTAGACCACAAGTCGCAGCATTCTTATCCCATCATTATGCCTGTTGATAATACTGTGCCTCTACTCCCGTGGTATGTTCCTACAACCTGTCGATTTTATCCTCTCTCTATCGTTACACTTCGTTTGCGTCATACCTACCCCCCATAGCAGGCATCACCACCATGCGTTTGTACATGGATACCTATGCCCTATGGAGCACTTAATCCATGTTCTTTTCAACGTCTATTCTTTCAGGTGCCATTATGCAACCATACATAACATTATTTATTCCTTCCCCATCTTGCATCTGTGTGAGGTATCGACCAGCAATCAACGTAGTGTTGTTCTCTAGTAAAAAGTCATCCTCTATATGCTCTGTTCGACCCACTTTCGCTGTCCAATTCTTGGAGAATCCCTCACTTCATTTGGGGAATCCGTCACTCACTTTTCCTTCACTTCTGACATATGCATTTTCTGAACGAAAAAGTCTGATGTCTTTGTCGAAGCGACAAGCCGCAAGCTCTACAGCTATTAGTGTTCGAAATCATTCGCCTTGCAGTACAGTTTTCGACGTCTTTGGAGCCCTCTAGCGCCGAAACTACGCATGAGAGGGCATGTGTTCATATGTACTTTTTTTTCTTGTTTTGATGGGATTCACCTCCCGAAGTTTGTACCAGAGGTCCGGAAACATCCTCTATAAATTCAGATAAACTTTAAACATTTTAGCTTAAAAATTAAAACAGGTCCACTGCCAATCTAAACCTTTTTGGACATCCAAACAATGCATTTCGATTAGCCTCGGGGAGTATGCTGGGTGCTTGCTTGGCGGGGCTTGGGCGGCCCTGATGCGGTGTCCGGTTCGAGAAATTGTTAATTGTTAAACAAATTACTACTAAGGTAATATGAAACTAATTTAAAATTATTCAAAGGACGAAAGTAGACCAATAAGACTACAAGTCCACTGAGCTGCCCTGCGGGCAGCTTAGAATTTACATTATCCAGCGATCCACCGGGTAAAAGTGTTCATTTCGAACTTACGTTCACGCACCATGTTAAAATTGGAATCGATTCGCATAAATGACGTACAAGAGATCACAATCACAGCCGACTGCTGTCACCTATGATTTGAAACAGTTGTTTTCGTGGGAAAAGAAGTGCAAGTGAATCAGATTCATATACCAACAGAGGCATGTGTAACAAGAGTACATACCTTTCAGGAGTTATGGAAATCATTATAACTCTGGTTCTAAGAAGTTGCGAAACTTAGTAGTAAGCATGTGTTCATCTTTCCATATGTGCTGTAATGCAACCTGTGAAAGTTTCAATGCGATACTCGCCGAAGAGTCCTATAGCTTTCCTTGTAAGAGGACACTAGTAACACTGCCATATAGGCAACATACATCCTAGTGTACATAGAATAAGACTATCCTACTCTTCAGTGTATGTGAGCGTGTATTAAATGTATATGTGTTATCATACAGCATCTTCTTTATCAGATACGTTGTTATGCTGAATGATATTATTGTTTTTCTTCATTGCATTACTAGTACCTATAAATCATTTTACAGGTGATGCAGCAAATAACGTTGGACTTGACTGCATGAAGCCTGAGGCATCCTTGAAGTTACTGCTGCAAAGAAGACGTCCAGAGACAGTCAAACTTCGTACGAAACTTGCTTATCCCCAGAACCATATGCGAAATTTAGCACGTAAAAATTGTCAGACACGATTCGTTTTCCTAACAGATGTTGATATTATTCCTTCCACTGGACTTGCAGTGCAGCTAGACAAATTCCTTAAAAGCACACTATGTCGAGGATTTTGTGCATATGTTATACCTACTTATGAGTTAGACGAAAGGGTCCGGTTTCCTAGGAATAAGACAGACTTAATACGTCTAGCAAAGAAAGGGTTAGCAAGACCTTTCCACCAGAAAGTTTTCATATATAACCAGTTTGCTACTAATTTCACAAGGTAAGCAATTTTAGTGTGTATTTATAGCAGGTAATCGAATAGATATAGACAATCTACTGAAATATTACTTCGAGTATTAGGTTAGTTTTCTTGTAATACTTACAGTCTATAAACACCTGTTGGAAAATTTAATAGTGATTGTATACTACACAATAACATGTCTCTATAATTGCTTGATTCACATTTTCATCTATTCTGCTATAGACCATCCACATAATTTATTTCTCTGATAACTTGATAGTTGTAATAACTGCGGTGCACGTGCAAAGGGAAACTTTCAGAATTTCTACTGTTTCTCGAAATATTCAGGTAAGCTGTATTAATGCACTGCAGTTGACAGATTGTGAGTCAAAGATCCATAGACAAAGCGATAATCCACTGCACAAACTTTGCGCACAATAATTTTTGAACTGTACAAGACTATGATGGTCCACAAAGTTATTAGGGGAGAGTTCCTTAAATCGCACCAGTTTCTTTTAATGAATGTTCCTTAAAAACAAGTGACATAATCTAATGTTTTATTGTTGTGTAAAGGGGTATTTCACCTTTTATCACAAATATTTGCAAAATTTTATTTCAACTTATACTACAAAAAATTTTTTTTAACCTTTGCCAAAGGTGCCATTTAGGCAACTGGTCTACTAAATCGCACTACATTTCACAGTATATAGAACTGACATGTATCAACCAAAACGAGACGCCGTAGGATACCTTCTGTGAAAGTATATACAGTATTTATAAGCACACGTTAATTTCACACACCTGTAATAAATGATACTGAATTCAAAATAAAATTAAAAACAAAAATATTGAGTTTATCTTTGCCTAGAAAGAAAGAATGTCATGTTCAAGTAAAACAATTTCGTTTAATTAACACGGCAATTTTCATTTTAACACGTTTTTATTAACTCGCTTTCTTGTCTGTCTGTTCGGTACAAATTAATTCGCTTTCTTGACTCTCTGTTCGGAACAAATTTCGCAATCGATTTTAAACTCACTTCCCATCATCCGATTTCTTTGAAATTTTGTAAACTTGCTTGCTTCCGATGACAATACAATATTCAATCATTAGATTTACGATAGAATAAGCCAGTTAACTGTAATTAATTAATTAAAATAATTCAAAATTATCCTTAAATGCACGCAACTAGTTTGTGAAATTTGGGTTGCCTATCTCGCAGGGAGTTTAATATTCATCTATTATTCATAAAAATTAATTAAAAAGGATATTAAAAAACACGCTTTTTTAAGATGGACTAAAAAGTAAATAAATAATAAATTGAATTGATCTTATGAATCGGAAAATAAAAGCATGGGTGCTCTTGTTTACCTTATCATAAAATCATATTATCGAAGAGTACCCATGCTTTTATTTTCCGATTCACAAGATTAATTCAATTTATTATTTTTTACGTTTTAGTCCATCTTAAAAAAGCGTGTTTTTTAAAATCATTTTTTAGCACGTTTTTATAAACTCGCGTTCTTGTCTGTCTGTTCGGTACAAATTTTGAAATCGGTTTTAAACTAACTTTCCGATGAGCTAGAGACTTGAAATTTTAAACATAATTCAAAACTGGATGACAATGCATTATTAACTTATCACATTTTGACAAAGTCGACATCTTGGATCCAAAAATGGCCAAACCCATTGTTGTATAGAATACACAGCCTAA
This sequence comes from Lepisma saccharinum, assembly GCA_022664845.1. Lineage (NCBI taxonomy): Eukaryota > Metazoa > Arthropoda > Insecta > Zygentoma > Lepismatidae > Lepisma > Lepisma saccharinum. Next base: position 95,481 of record JAGDQP010002194.1, read on the forward strand.
ACCGCTCCTTGGTAACAGCCTCATCGTAGCAGAGCTGAAAAGGTTTGAAAACTGCCAAGTCGAGGGGCTGGTAATGATGCATTATATGACCAGGAAGTTGTAACAACAAAACTCTATTTTCTCTCGTAATCTTCACATCTTCTAAATTCTTGGAGTGTGTCCATCTAAAAGAAGAAGCATTTTTTCTCTGTTGAGGGCTTCAAATACTACATAATGTGCTTCAGCCATTTGATGAGCAATTCAGAACTAGCAAGAGAGCAGTCCATCCTCAGTGTTTAAATATAGTAATTGAAGTCATATAAAATCCATTGGCATTTGAGCAACAGACAACAGTATCGTTTACACCTCTTTCTGCACTGAAAATTGCTCCAAATTTTCTGCCAAAACCTTAGGAGCTTTTACAATTTGAAAGCCTGTTTCGTCCACATTAAAAATTCTGAATCCATTCAGCTTGTTTTCATAACTAACCTTCTCAAGGACGCCCAGCAACAGTAGACACTATCTTTGTTGAACTCTTTGACTCTGTGTTCAGATATGTTCTCCAGCTGCGTAAGACTATTGTTTGGGTTCCGTTTAAGAAACCCATAATGGCATTTTTGCCAGCCATTCTCTTCTATTTGTTGAAAGGGTAGCGTAAGGGGTTTATTTATCTTCAAAAACCTCAAACGCTAGCTTCCTTACATCTGTTGGTGTCAGTCCAAAAAAGAAGCCTCAAATTGCAAAATAATATGAACTAATTCTTCTTCTGTTTCCTTCTGTTTGCTCCAGTCTCCCTTCCATTGACTCCATCGTTCACGCCACGATCTACATTTCGAGCAACAACAAAGTGTCGCAGAAATGTCTTCTTTGCTTTTACACATTTTCTACAACACGCGTTTAACCTGATTTTTCCCTCCTTGTACTCTTCACTGTAAAAATAGGAGACACAACGTTCATCCAAAAAATGGGGGCAGCTGAGCTACATTCAGCCAGTTTTCGGTTGAATGTAGGTTTTACTGTCTGTACAATTTCAAAATGTGCATATATATCTTTTCCATCGTCTTTCATTGAAGCAGAACATTTTTTTGAAAGTAGAAAAGATGAAAATGTAATGTTCCTTTAAAATTTAAAAAAAGAATAGAAAAAAGTTCAGGTGTTCGGGTTTCGATCCAGGGTCCACTAGCACATTGATCAGATGCTCTCGCTACTTAGCTACGAAGGCAGTTGGTGTTTATGGCTTTCCGATTGATATTTATTTATTGAACACAACAGGTTAATAACCTAATTATGGTGTTCAGTATACACATATGACATTTTCTACATACACACAACCTATTTGGAGCTGCATGGTAACATATTCTTCATAAAATATTCATTATTTTATACAAGAATGGAATTCTCTCATATTTACGTTAAATATATCGATCTCAGGACATTCTTTAAGTATACAATTATATAATGAGCAGATTCTCCTAATAGGCGATATGTCCATTGCTTTAGCTCTTTGGGCCGAAAGATGAAAGACAGCATTACGCGGTCGAGTTACTCTATGCGGTACATACAGCCCTAATTCAGATAAGTTTTCTGAGTCGATTTTACTGTGTAAGAGTTTGTGTAGAAAAGTTAAGAGAAAATTAACTCTTCTGTTTTCAAGAGATTGTAACCTGTACTTATTTACCAGGTCTAAGTACTTTTCAAATTTAGGATATATTCTAGTTTCTTTGTATGTCAAAAATCGTACAAATTTAGACTGTATAATTTCAATTTTCCGAGAGTTCTTCTATGTATTAGGATCCCATATTATTCCTGCGTATTCTAACTTTGACCTAACATACGCTGTATATAAAGCCTTTAAGACATCAATATTCGAGAAATCGCTAGTTAACCTCATTACAAACCCGAGGTTCCTGTAAGCTTCGCTAACAAGGCGATTTACGTGCATGTCGAATGAGAGGTTAGATTTAATTGTTACGCCAAGATCAGTAATAGAATCTACTCGAACTAGTGGAGAGCCATTAATTTTGTATTCGAATTTCAAAAGGTTTGTTTTTCTCGTATATGACATTACACTACATTTATTAATATTTAATAATAACATGTTTGTTTTACACCAATTGGAGACTGCATTAATATCATTTTGTAAGGAGGCCGCGTCCAATTCGGAGGAAATACTACAATAGATTTTTAAATCATCTGCAAACAGAAGTTTCTTGGAGGATGTTATGACAGCAGGCAAGTCATTTACAAATAATAACAAAAGAGGTCCAAGGTTCGATCCTTGAGGCACACCAGAATTTACAACATATTCCTCGGTTATACTATTTTTGTAACGAACACGGTGTTTACGGTGACACAAATAGGATGATATTAACTGGTGAAGTTTTTCTGAGAAGTTGAATGTTACAAGCTTGCTAAGTAGGATATCATGATTAATGACATAAAAGGCTTTCGAAAAGTCTGTGTAAATTACGTCTACTTGACCTTTATTATCAATTTGTCTAGCTAAAAAATGTGTGAATTCAACAAGGTTGGTTACAGTCGATTTGTTTGGCAAGAATCCATGTTGGAAGGGCGAGATAATTGAGCGAACGTGTGAGTATATACGTTCATGTATAATAATTTCAAATACTTTGGCTGACGCAGATATTATGGCAATTGGGCGATAATTTTTATTATCATTACTCGTGCCACTACTTTTAGGAATGGGACAGATAGCGGCAAGTTTCCATTTTGCAAAGAATTCACAGGTTGCTAGTGATTTATTGAAAATCGCTTGCAGTGGATATTTTAGTATTTCAGAACAGCCTTTGATAATATGAGATGGGACTTTGTCAGCTCCGAAAGATGTCCGAGGTTTCAGTTTTTTAATACCTTTTTCTACGTCCTTCAGTTCAATGTGTTCGAGAAATAATGTATCTAAAATTTCAGAACAATTGTGTTCAGTTAAAGTATTAAGGTTATATATTGACATATTGTAGGCTACTTGAAAATGTTTCATGAATGCATTCGCAATAGCGGTTTCTTCACTTAATTGCTGTCCCTCGTAATTTAGCACATTGCATTCTGACTTTCGTCTTTTATTTTTTATGAATGTCCAAAAGCTTTTGGGTTCAGTTAAAATGTCAGTTTCACTATTGCGCAAATAAGTTCTATAGGCTGCAGATATTTCCTTTTTGGAGAGAGTACGTAATTCTTTAAATTTATTATAGTGATAACTAACATCTCCGATTGTTTGTTTCCATTTTCTACGGTGGTATGTCTTTTTCTTGATTAGTTTAATTAAGTAATTTGAAAACCAAATAAGGTACTTTAGTTTAGGTCTTTTTCGTGGTATACATTTATCGAAAATGGCATATAATGTATTATAGAAAGAATCAACAGCATCATCGACAGTTAAGCTATCCGATACACTTTCCCAATTAACTGATGCAATGTCACGATACAATTGCTCGTAATTGGCTTTGGAAAAGTTGTAATCAATTGTATGTGATTTTGCTATATTTTTGATCCGCTTGGTGTACATAAATTCAGCTAATAATGCAGGATGATGAACATCCTCAGGAACGATCGAGTCATGTTCATGCGTTACAACAATACTTTGAAAGTTAGAAAGCACTAAATCTAATGTTTTACCATATTTGTTTTTAACGTTGTTGAAAGATTTTAAATTGTAAAAATTCATCAAATTATATAATTCACGGCAGGTTCTTGTTGAGTTAAGAAAATCGAAATCAGTTCCTGTTACTAATGAAATATAATCGCCTATTAGGAGAATGCTGCTTTCAGGTGGTAATACACTATATATAAAATCAAAATAATCTTGGTATACTGAAACAGGAGACGCAGGTACAATATAGACAACACACACAAATATACAAGTAACATTATTTACAAAAAGTTTGGCTAGAATACAATCTACACCAGGGATATCAGGGGAGGAAACTTGCTGCACTCGAATTTTTTTATTTACAGTCAACATAACTCCACCCCAGATTTCTTACAAGAGGAAGCAAGATTTCTGTCAGCTCTTAACACTATATACCGTGAATCAAAAAGTTCAGAATCTATATGACTATCGGTGAGCCAAGTCTCAATTAACGAGAAGGTGTGGTAGTTATTGTTTAGAATATTTTCATACAAGCTGTTTATTTTAGTTCGAAGGTCACGTGTATTTTGTACGTATAAACTAAAGTTTGCTTGCTTCCCAGAGGTTACACTTTTTGTTGGATTTACTGAGTCATTTCCCCCACCCAGTCACAATAATCCCTTCTTGCGTGAAAACTTAAGTCTCAGCTATGAGAGCTTAATTTACCGGCAGTGGAACTTCTGGTGACGACTCCTGGGTTAGAGGGAGAAGAGGATGCACTATTAATTGCAAGATTGTTTGTTTTCTTACCGGTCTTGATTTTTTCAGGTTCACTTTCCCTTCTCATCTTCTCTCTGTCGCTGTTATTGGCAGAAACAGGGAGGGAGGAGATGTTTTCAGTTCTTGCTTGTGTTTGCGGTGTTTTTGTTCTGTTCTCCGGGGGTCACTAAAGGGGAGGGGGCGGGAACTAGATGGTGTTTGACTCGATTCAGCTACAGAAACCATATTTCCTTCTTGCAAGTTGGGTGTCTCCGGGGATTCAGGTGTCACAGACGCAGAACTAGCTTCTGTCAACGTCTTTCCTTCGCGATTCATAGGTTGGTCGTAATGATCACTATTGAAGTTTTCCTTCAACTCAAACAAAGAAAATCATTTTCCATCAACAAACAAGTACCTATACTGAAGATAAGCGTAGCAACCTCTCTTTCTAAAATCCACTAGGTAAGGTTGAAGTTTTAAACGCTCATTGCGGACTTTGTTTGAGAAATCCTGTTCTATGTATATATGATTTCCTCGTAGTTTGTTTTTATTTTGCAAAACTGTTTCTTTTGTTTTATACGGCAAGAAATAACATATAATTAGTCGCACCCTACCATCGCGTTTTCTGTCTATGCGATGGCAGCGCTGTATGCACTGTTCACTCAATGTTATTCCCATCCGATCCCTTAACACTTGCTTTACTTTTTCTTCAACACGCTCCCAGTTCTCACTGCGCTCTTCCTGAATACCGTGAATCACGAGATTTTGACGACGTGACCCGTTTTCGAGGTCATCAATCTTATCTTCCAGATAATGTATATGATCCTGAAGTCTATTAACTTCATTAGAGACACCCTTGAGTGCACTTTCCATATTCAAAACTTTCTCCATTACATTATTTATCGAATCTTTCATTTGCTTAATTTCTGAAACTATTTGTTCATTCGAAGCACGGACAATGTTCAGAACAGTCTTTATTTCAGAAATTTCAGTCTTTTGAGAAATTATAGGAGGTCCCGGATTTTTTTCCACCGATCCGATTACTAACAACGTCAGTAAAACAAAGCCATAGGCTAAGTACGCTTTGGATACTTTCAACATCCTCTCATCATGTGGGATTGCAGTTTCTTTCGCCCCACCACACAATACAGCACTACAGAAGAGGCCGATTCTGGCTCTCCAGGTATCAAGTTAGATACCCATGTCACGCTTCACTGCACTTCATAGCTCACGAGAAACACGTCTTTCTTCTTCCACACACAGTTCAATTCATAGCTAGGATTTTACTGCGCAGGAGGATAATGATTAACAAGTTGTAGAATTTACTACGAGGAATATATAGAGAAAAAGGAGAGATACGTTTGGTACTGTGTAAAGATTTATACTTAACTTAATTCCTATTTCCGCCAATGCAATCATGTCGTTCTCGATCCACCAGTCAACTGTTTACTGTTCACAGCGTAAAAGCAATATAAACACTCAAAATGGTGGGGCGTTCAGTGACAAGCAAGTAACTTTACTCCTGTTATTGGATTATAAAATATCCAACCAAGGCTTAAACTTCATCCACAAAAGTACGTATAACCTCAAAGCGGCCAGTTTAGCTTACACGTCGATCAGAAAATGGCCGAATTTTAATCGTAAAAAAAATTGAACGTTCACTGACGAAACACTTTGGTCAGTTTCAGCCAATTTTCAGTTAACGTTAAGCCATTACAAAGAAAATGTTTAACTTTAAAGTGGAGTTAAGGTTACCAGTCTTTCCACTAAAGGGCTTACACTACACCCACATTTAAGAATGAATACAACAAGACGCTAATTTTCGAATTTTGTTTCTCCATAAAGCGGAGTAACTTTCATCCATTTCGTGTTTCCACTTTTTACAGTGTTGTAAAGCAGATTTCATATTCTCTGGGGTCCAGGCACCCCTTTTTTTTATCTTCTCGCCTCCCTTCTTTTCCTTCATTTCCTTTTGACCGTGAAAAACTAAATCAAACAAAAACTTATGCACATGAAACCTAAATATTACCGTTGCGATTTAGGCAACTGTAAAGAGGTACGATTTAAAAGACCCCGCTATTTTAAACGAAATAATTTTCTCAGTCCAAATGTGTAAACATACCGCAGCGTTAACAGTGAAAAATACATCCTAATAGATTACACAATTTTAAATATTAGTTTATTTTAAGTTTGGTGCCGAGCATTTATCCTACAAACTAGGGTTTCCTCAAAGGAAACTTTGAAGGGTCTAATATCTTTACTGGAGCCCATATATTATTTCACAAAACATACACCACATAAGCATGAGAACTTTTATTATATTCAAACCATTTCTTCTTAGTAAGCTGTAGGCACAACAAAACTTCTGACAAATGCTTCACTATCATATTTCATTATATACCTGTATTACACAAAACCGCTTCTCAAATGGATGCGTAAGACTTTCTCAAACATTGCGTACATACCTACAATTGAGTATATGTTTTTTATTCCTCCAATCAACTAAGCTCCTGCACGCATTATATTTATTAGATAATGCAAAACTATATTTACTTGAGGACATCTTTAAAAAAACATGAGAACATCTAACTTAATTTAAAACTGATAATGTCAACAAAGATGAGTTCTACCTTACGTGAATATATAGATCAATGTTCTTGAATCACAAATACTTGTTTGTGTTCATAAAATATAACATTTTACTACTATTTTATTACAATTGTATCTTCCTTACTATTTTCATCTTTGCATACGTCTTCTTTTAGTTTTTCGGTTGGTAGAATCTCTAATGACACACGTCCGTCTATAATTGGAGCCACTGATGGTATGAAACAATCAGATATTGGTACTGATACCTCATTGTTTTTCTTTTTTAGTAATCATTGTGATTCGAAATTATTTTACTTTTTACAGTAATGGTAGCTTTTTCCAAAAGCTTAATATTTCTGAATGGGGTTTATACAACCGCAGACCTTACAACGGATCTCGTTTATTACATCTTATTGTTTGTTGATTGTCTTACAAATCGATTTGTATTATCTGAATCCTTGATAGTAGTTTCATGTGTGTGTACCGAATGCATGGCATTGAATATGATTTTGCTTTGCGACTCAATCGAATTGCAAGAGATGTAAGACCTTTTCGAATGTAAGACCATCTTGTAAATATCGTTTTCTTAATGCACCATGTAAAACCCGAAGAATCATTTGGCCTTTAGAAGATGCCTTTTCGAACGAACCAAACTTGCATTTGGCAGCTTCTTTACGTATAGTCTCAATATACTTCTTAACAGGATGACCAGTCTGTTGTATCAAATTATGGAAAGTGTACCTTTCGGTGGTTACGTTACTATGTTTCTCGAAAGACTGACGTAATAGCTGTTCCAGCTCACTGTAACTAACATTAACAATCTCTTTACTAGTTCTTTTAGTCTCTAGAATATAACTCAGGTGAAATTGATGTCATAGTATTTGCTGGCGTCGTTCCAATTTCCATTCTTGCATGTCACAGTAATTGTTCTAGATAATTGTCTATCGATTCGCGTGACTCATCAAAATTATAAACATACATTCAGCCATTTTTACTAATCTGTAAATTATCCTCAAAATCTCTTGTAACTATGTTTTATCATGAACTTTAGAACAAATATAGCGTTTAATATTTGTGCAATTTGATTTTCAATATCTTCAACCGCCAGTTTGACATATTCAAAGTTCAAATTTTATAGTCATCAATTAGATATTCGAAATTATATAATCCCATTCTATAGTCGCCACTTTGATATTTTACTCTTTAGTAAGGATTGTGAAATATCAGTTTATTTTAAGTTTGGTGCCGAGCATTTATCCCACAATCCCTTTATAGAAATAACAAATAAAATAGGGTTTCCTCAAAGGAAACTTTAAAGGGTGTAACATCTTTATTTAAACCCATATATTATATCACAAAACATATACCACATGAGCATTAAAACTTTCATTATATCCATACCATTTCCAATATCCTTAGTAAGTTGTAGGCACAAGGAAACTTCTGAAAAATGCTTCATTATCATATTTCATTATATACCTGTGTTACCCAAAACCACTTCTAAATTGTATGCGTAAGACCTTTTATTCCTCCAATCAACTAAGCTCCTGTACGCATTATATCTATTAGATTACACAAAACTATAATTTACTTGAGAACATCTTAAAAACATAAAAGCGTCTAATTTAATTTAAAAACTGACAATGTCAACAAAGATGACTTCTATTTTACGTGAATATATAGATCAATGTTCTTGAATCACAAATACTTATTTGTGTGCACAAAACATAACATTTTACTACTATCAACAAACTTGTCCACTAATGAAATGCGAATACATTTCACATACCTGTCTTCTATATTCTTGGTAATATCCGCACAATATTTCAAGAGAGACCCACTTGTTTAAATGCACACAACACGCTTCTAAGTTAACCGGGGAGCCACAATAAACTGAAGCATGCTTGGGGATGAGGGAGTTTCAAACCCAGCCATCGCGCAGTAATGTTGTTTTTAGAACCTTCGTGCAATTAGGAGTGGCGCGATAGAGCAATCGGAAGAGTGACCGACACCAAACGAAGCTGAAGATCATAGGTTCGAGTCCGTCCTTACATTATATATCTTCTTCCGCCACAGGCTTGAAGTTTGAAAATACAAGTTTGTAGCAAGTTTGGAGTGCAAAGTTTGTATCAAGTTTGGCATCAGTCAACTAGCAAGTTTGTTGCAAGATTGTCGTAAGTTTGCAGCCTTTCAATGCGAAACTTTGTGCAAACTTGCAATGCCAAGCCTCGTACAAACTTACTACAAGTTTGGGTGCTATCTGGGCTTGGATCAGGTCGGGATGATTTAGGTAAAAGATAAGGAAAGTATCAGCCAGAGTCTTATTTACCGTAACATCAGTGTTCGATTTGTACAATTTCCAGAGAGGAAGACAAATTAGTCAGATATGTATTATACGGTATTTTGGGATCGTTTATATCCCAGGCTAGAGGTATATACCTGTAAACAGAGCCAGGGAAGATTTTTGCAGAGAGGGGTTAATCCCAACCATCCTCTGGTACAAATCGAATACTACGTAACATCACGGCATACCCCTGGTGAATCTGAGCGAGACCCTGGGAAACTTCGGCCGCGGTCTTCGAATTCGAATATTTTATTTATGACCTTCAGGCATCTAAGATGCGGGTTGTGATAGGGAAGAGAGTGCGGGAAGGTGTCAGCCAGGATATAAGTTGAAGGTACCTTGCTCAGACACGTTCGCTCCTTCCAACCTTCCTTTTTCCTCAATCCAGGCGGGAAATATCGCAAGTCGAAAAGAAGCGGAAAAAAGAAGAAAATCTTGCACAGAAGTACCATTTCATACCCATTGCTATCGAATGCAGTGGTTCATGGGGAAAAGAAGGCCTCAACTTCATAAAAGAAATAGGTAAGCGTATCACACAATCATCTGGTGATGATAGAGCAAGCACCTTTCTTATCCAAAGAATAAGCATGGCAATTCAAAGAGGTAATGTAGCTTCAATCCAGGGAGCCATACCCAAGGGCAAGGAATTAGATGAGATATTCCTACTGTAATTTTGATTTATTTGACGGAACGTTTGCCACTATCTATAATTATAAGTAGGTAACCGTTAACATGAAGCCTACCATTGTAGCAGATGAAAAGTCTCCTGAAGGAGCTGGACCATACATGGAGATGGAAGAGGTAGGAGGTTCTGATGGCCTGTTAATGTGTTTGGCGGCAAATGAGAAAGCAGTTCATACAGACTTTTTCAATGATTTCGAAGACAAAGTTGATGATGATGATCTGCAGTGATTGTAATGGTGACCTTCCGAATCTTCTGAACTTAATTTCTTTGCCAGAAATTATGTTTCTATATATTTATATATTTTTTATTAATTAAGTATATATTACCGTATGTATTCATTTTGTATTTTCCTATATTATGAATATGTGAGTGTATATTTAAAATATTAATGTACCTTCCACAATTTTGAAATTTTCTGTGGACGACTGCAAAATAGTCACGCTTTTACTCGAGCATTAGTTCGGTGGATTTGGTTCATACTAGGAAAGTTATGATTACTTTTCTGAAAAGTAGTGCGATTTATGCCATCTTACCCTACATATTAAGCTTTTTCTTTTATATATTGACATAAACGAATGACCTATTTCTTTCTAGTCTTGTTTTCAGCCTGGCAAGTATTATAATTTAAGCTCGATTGCATGATCATGTCAGCATATCAGGTCTTCTTATTTTCCTATATACTGTTTCCTATGAGTCGCCGTGGCTCAGACGGTAGCGGGTCTGACTACGAATCGGGCGGCCCGGGTTCAAATCTCGACCAGAACACTGGAGACTTTTCTCGCAGTGTTCTCATGCCTGGCGCTATGAGGTGTACTCAGCCTCATATCAAATTGAGTACAGGAGTATCCTTGGTCAAATTGAGTACAGGAGCCTCGTATCCGCACAAGGGATAGCTTTACTGTTACTACCTACAACCTGACATTGTTTTTTATAAAAATAAAACTTCAAACATTCCCCTATTAAGTAGTACATTTGATAGTTTCAGAGAGTTTGGTGAAATGTATATCAGAGTGTACGTGCGGGTTGTAAAGATATCAATGCGTGACGGCAACTTTAATGTTATATAATAAATGGTATATTTAATATATATGTGTTATTTAATCTAGAATGAATCCCCAATATTTCTGCTAGCATATCATATGTTCAGTTTTCATTTTTTAAATTTCTCAGAGATATACCGCAATTACAGTCGTGAAGTATATTCCGAATATCAGTTTGTGACGCGTGATATTGCTCGTTAATGTTTTACACAAAATTTATTGTGATTAGGAAAAATGTTTGAAATACTTTTTGTTAAACATTTGACTCTAATGCACCATATAAAAGCAATTTACTTTTCATCAAGTATTCTGTAGTGTATAGTACTTTTTTTTTATATGTGGAGCGTCACGCACTGACATAATTATGTAATCAATTTTTATAATGCTTGCCAGGTCGCAAGGACGATTATCAAAAAACAAATCCATAGTTTACGTCAATATAGAAAAGAATGACGTTTAATTTACCATTTGTAAATGTCAAATTCCTACATTTTTAGCTGAATAATTAACTGTTAAAATGAAGTACAATTGTAGCTATTTTTTATTTTTTAAATAATCACAAAACAGAAGCTAATTACGCGTTTGTACTAATGACTTTTTCATTTCTTTATGTAAACATGAATCGTATACATTCCAAGAATCGATTACACTAATTAAAACAAATCCACAGTATGTTTCAATTTTTACCATCGGGTATGACATTCGTGGAATTGCTCATGATTTTGTAAGAAGTGAGACAATAAACATAATTCCACAAATTACACATAAACATTCTTTATGAAATGAACACGATGTTCAGTATATATTTTTACGCATTTAATAATCTCTTGAGGATTTCTCTTTCATTCTAGCTATCTTAATAATAAGGTTTCTTGAATCCTTGTTTTTGCATAATCAACATAAGAAGTGCACAGATTATAGGCTTACATGGGTAATAATGATCTACTGTGCTTTTAAGTGACCTTTATCAAACAATTAGTTTTTCTGATTTCTTTTATTTTTGCAAACTTTGTGTCTCCTCGATTTTCCAACATTTCTGGGGCCTTCTTTGAGGCGTTTCTCCACCTAGGTTTTTTTTTAATACGGTACAACCGCCGTAATCCGACCTTCGATGGTTCTACTCCTTGCATAATCCGACCATGACGCAGGTTGCGAAATGTTGGTGTATGTCCGTACTTGTCTTTGAAATACACTATGTACTTCATTAAGTCAGTTGGCTTGTAACACTTGACCAGTACATTCTGAAGCTTTGCGCAACGAAAGTTTGTTGTTTAAGCAGTGATTTTTGATAAGATGCACAGTTTGTTTGTGTTAAAAATCGGCTTTCAGTGCAGTGTACCGGTACTCATCCTGTGATAGCAACGATAAAGCGTAAGCATGTTAAACTGACTTTCAAGGACTTTACTGCATTAAATACTTATGCTTCTCTGATAACCCGACCTTTTTTTTGTGTTCCGACTTTGTCCTGAGTCCCATTGGTGACGCATTAATGGGGTTCTACTGTACTCTGGAACTTAGTTTCATAAAGTGAACGTTTCGATTAAAAAATGCCTACATATTGTTTACTCTTGTATTATTTCCTGCACTGTACAGATATTGTAATCAGATATGTATATAATTGCAGATGGCAGTCGATTCAAGATTCTGACCAGTCTGTGCATGTGACCCATAATGTCACGAACTTCGAATTTCTATACGAACCATTTTACGTTGCACCTGATACTGTTCCACCGCATGAAGAACGTTTCATAGGTTATGGATACACAAGAAATACGCAGGTCAGTATACTCAAGTAACACTCTGAAATGTAATTCGAAACTCATTAAAGTTATATATTAAGAATATTACTAAAGCGTTACCCTGTTCCCATAAGCTATTTTCTCCATGCTCTTTTCGGGGACATGGAAAATTTTGAACAGTGGAAAATAACCTGAGCATGAAGACGGAAAACATGCCAATCTCTTTCTATTTCTCTTTCTCTTTTCCACGTCCCCGAACACACCATGGCTCT
>JAGDQP010002195.1:0-75079 GCA_022664845.1 Lepisma saccharinum
AACTCATTACTGACAACAGAAAATAATTTATTTTGAAAGTTACCATTATATAACAAACACAGAAAATTGAAACGCTCTGAGTCCAATTAACCTAAAGGCCATAAATAAATTCAAATTTAGTTGGAAATTTAGTAAAATATAAAAGAGTAGGGACATTTTGGTGTCCCGCCAAAGTCGTGGCGGGAAACATATCAATTTTAAAAAAGAAAGGACAATCCCGACAAAATAGGGACGGTTGGCAACCGTAATTTGAAGAGAACCCTGACTTACAAAAGATCTGTACAAACTATCGGTTTTCAACTTTTTGACAATTGCGAATTCCTCGTGTATTCCAAGCGTGCGCACCTATTGTAATGGTGTGCTTGCAATCTTCAACTCTCTACCATTTGCCAAAATACTAAAGCGAAAGAACGGAGCTTTTCTCGAGGTTAAATAACGGAACAAAGAATGCTCCATCACTTTTCATAACATTCAATTATTTAACAACTTTTACTTTGTATCTACCTTACACTATTCACGTATGTCACTTTTTCGCCATTATTACTTTTTCACCGCGTACCTATAAAAGTGCCGAATCTAGAAATTTTCCTGGGGTGGGGCAAGTTAAATTTTGCCGTCCATTCCATCGTTTTTTAGCCAAAAACACGACCGGCCGACGCGATGGCCACACCATAGTATCTCACGTAGTGTACTTCTGTTATCTTCTCTGGAGCCTGTCGTGGCATTGCTATTTCTAACTCCGGTAAGGGAGTGGACCTGCCTATCTGACTTGAATCACAGTATCGAATTTTAGAGATGAAGCTAATCTGTATGGAATAACATCAAAAAAATGTTTCCGCGTACCGGTCTTGAATTTTTGATCACGTTTAGGTCAATTTCAATTTAATAGGCGACTTTACTTCCATTTTAGAAGCTTCTAATTTTTATTTTAGCTGTATGCCGCCCGTGGCGCTTGCCCCCTTTCCCCCTTAAATCCGACACTGACCTTTAGATTCGCTCTGGGGGTACGCGTGCCCCAGGTTGGAAATCACTAATCTAAATGACAAAGATGTATAAAATTACTGTCTATTACTGCTTGTATTACAGTTGTGCCAGTTGGAGTACGTAAGTTATTGCAATAGTTCTTAACCTTTTTAGAACCACAAGTCCGTTTAAATATCTGAAGAAAGCTATGAAGCTTTTCTCGGAAAAGTAAAAAGTAACTTTTAACTAATTGATTATAGTAACAAGCCAACACAAATAATAATCAAAACCGTTACGGTACATTATTCGTTTGTTAAACAAGAGACACACGCGAGTGAAACGTCAACCTTTTAACAAAGTTAACCGTAGTTTACAGTACAATTGCTAATCTGTCACTATAGCAGTGTTTCTGTAGCCGATTTGTGAAGCTGTAACAGTTTTCGCTGATAAAATTCCTTTCGGCAGTCCTACAGGCTAAGGTAGATTTCGAAGTGTTTTTGATTTTCAAAAATTCAAATCTCGCCTTATATGAGTGCTATCGAGAAACTAGTTATTGATTTATAGATTAATCATCAAGAGCTTTTCAACGATACCCCACAAGACGTGGTTTTAAAAATTTCGAATTTCTATCCCCACAACTCGTACAGCTATGGACAAACGTTTTGACGCATGTCTGCAAAAGGCCATAAATATCTGAAGTAACTGCGTCACGTATCTTAGATTCAAGAGCGTATCCTTAACGATCACCTGTTAAATTTAACTTTATGAACCGCAGTTTCCGTAAGCTGTTGAGCCATATGCACGCCCTATGCTACTCATTCACTTGCAAATGATTGCTACAGACACTTCGATAAGCACCTAGGGACAACCAGCAATTTAAAATGTGTCACGAAAAGCAATATCATTATTAGTTCGTTAAATACGCACTCGAGTTGCACAACAGATAAAAACCATGACGTCACGCGGAGAAATACTAATTGCGCCACTCTGTGTTGTGAATGACATTTTTCTACAAAATCCCAAGACTATGTCTTGGGTTAATTTCAGTCAGACCTTCTCTTTACTATACGCCATACACATGACGTTTAACACGAAATCCATGTACTACTAACAAGCATTTAGCTTAGTAGTCCCAAGTACATTTCGCTCTCATTTCACACTTCCTTAACACAAAACTTGCTATATTTTGCGTTGCAACACTCAGTCCTCAAAGTAGGGAACACGCCGTGCCCTTACCTTTTCCATCTTGGATTTTGCGTACTCCTATCTTTTTATTAATGGCGTACCCTTACGGGCCTTACCTTTTCTAGACCACTTCTGCAACCGTTCCCTTACCTTTTCTAACCCATTTCGAGTACTGGCATGGCTTCAACACAGGTTTGAAATTTTAAATTTTTCTTGTAAATTTACACTTTTTTGCGAACTATAAAGTAAACTGCATCTCAATTATCACTCCAGTCACATTACTAGATTAGGGCTAACTAAGGAGACGCCTACTTAACATACCTGAGGAGCAAATATTGATGTTTGAAACATGCGTAGAAGAAGTACAGTAACCTCAATGAATTCCATGCAAGAATATATTTCCCTTTTCTGAGCAATCCATCAAATGTTAAGGGCTGCTTTCCTGTTCTTTTGTCTTCTTTAATTACCTATCACATTCCTGATTTGAAAACAATGCGAATATATTTCTAACTTCAAATATTATCCTTTTATTCCGCGTAATAGCTATTGTTAATATTTAACTCACCGCAACAATTGTTAAAAAGCACTATTTGCTACTCAACAGTTTACTGTATTTGTAATGTCACTTCCTGTGTGTATTACTGGGTTAATCAGGTCGTCAATTTTCTTCGTTCACTCTTAGTAGATAAAAATATATTCCTATGAACGTTTTGAGACTGTGAATTAAGCTCATTTGAAACATGGCTTCAATTATAAATAATTATGAGAGAGTTTCAACATACGAGAAAAATAAAGCTTTACGTTAACTATATTGCAAGTAAAGAAATAACACTTGTTAGATTCGATAAATTAGAAGCATTAACAACAAGTAAACAGGACATTCTACCTAAATGTTCTCAATAAGAACAAAACAGCATTATCTAAAGAACAATAGTTTCAAAGTCTCAAGAAATATTGTCGCACTGGTTACAAGACTGATGAGAGGCCACGTTTGGACGATTTTCCCTTTGGACGATATTCCCGTTGGATGCTTTTCCCATTGGATGCTTTTCCCTTTGGATGATTTTCCCGTTAACGAAACCTATTGGACGATTTTCCCTTTGGATGGTTTTCCTTTGGATGGTTTTCCTTTGGATGGTTTTCCCCTTGGATGCTTTTTCCTTTGGAAGATTTTCCTTTGGACGGTTTTCCCTTTGGATGCTTTTCCGTTTGGATGATATTCCCGTGACTGGTTTTAATATGAAATTAATAATACATAATACAATTTTTATTGGACGATTTTCCCGTTCTAGGAAATTTCAACCAAAATATCAGTTTGGACGGTTTTCCCTTGGACGGTTTTCCCTTTGGATGCTTTTCCCTTTGGGTGATTTTCCTTTGGACGGTTTTCCCTTTGGATGCTTTTCCCTTGGACGGTCTTCCCTTTGGACGATTTTCCTTTGGACGATTTTCCTTTGGATGCTTTTCCCTTTGGATGCTTTTCCCTTTGGATGATTTTCCCAAAATCCTTGGACGGTATTCCCTTTGGACGATTTTCCTTTGGACGCTTTTCCGGCGCCCCGAAGGAACACAACTACAGCGCCAGGCAATTTTTCGGCGTTCAAGAGAACTTCTTGAGTTTTGCAAACAGATATTTTCTTCAGATTCTAAATTTTGGCCAGCTCCGCCCGGTTCTTAAGGAATCAGAGACAGTGAAGTGCATCAGGAAGTCGATGGAAAAATATCTATTGTCAAGAATGGATTAAATAAACCCCCAAACTCCACCTGACAACTTCTAGTAAGTACGTAAATTTCTCCAGGGCTCCAGTACGGAATAGTGTGTACACAATCAGTTTATGTTAAAATCTGTAGAGCCAGGGGAGGATGCCGGGGATTTTCCCTGGTGTCAAATGATTTCATGCCCGGTTGTTGATTCCGAATATCATCCCAGCCAAGGATAATTTCTCAGCTAAAATAAACAATGTCGGATAGTTCATTTGATACACATTCACAAGTATTATTGAGTCTAAAGGAAACAAATTTGTTCAGAGATGTCAGTTAGTATAGAACAATTCCTAATGGGAGCAGGAGAGGCGAAAGAGAGAGATAGAGGGGGGAGAAAAAACAGAGATAGAGAGAGAAATAATTGTTACAATGTGTACACACACACGCTGACTTACAATGACGTCTAGACATCCGACGCTTCGCACTTACATCACTTAGCCAGTATGTATATATTTTCCACCTCTTTCGTCACCCCCTAGAACCAAATGTAAGTACGTGTGAGCTATGAGTGTATGTATTTTTTCTTTTTTAAAAAATCATTATCTTTTCCATTAGACAGACATCTACGAAAGAAATGTGAGACCTGCTAAGACTGTAAGTTCAATGAAAACCTGTACTGTGTTTCCATCTAGCGGCAACTGGACGAACTTCTTGGTCTTGGACTCTGGTGAGAAAGACGCGCAGCGCACAAATCCAACTTCAAAAAACCGAGAAGATTCTACAAGTTTTTTTATGCGTATATCCTGTATATTATAAAACATTATGTGTACGCTTGCTACAGTACGCTTGTTGCTTCTTTCATGTTTATCCCGGCATAAGTTTTCAATAGATACATCGATTCTAATTGAACCTTTTCACCTTTTGTAGGGGACTTATCCGTGATGGTTCCATTGTATTGTATTTTACATACACATAGGCCTAAATAAGAGAAAAATTGGGAAACCGCTATTTCTAGGAACAACCGATGAATCAGTTCAGCAACCAATAGATGCCTATTTCCCTCTGCAGCTCACACAACATATATATTGATTTGTTTCCGCATAATGAAGGATATTATTACATAAAATTGGAAACGACAGCTCATGCTACCATCTGGTGTTGGAAATAACTGGTTTACGATAATTTTAATTGCATTTCAAGCTACCTTGCAATTATAATTTTAATTGCAATGATAAGTTTTCAAGAAAGAGAGAGAGAGAGACGATTTTTTTTTTCAAAAGCATGTAATTTTTTTAAATTTATTTTCATCCAGGGATAAATCCTTCTAAATCGTATACCGTTGGGCATCCGTATCTGCGTGTTCAGCACATGCATTTGTCAAAACCACGCGTCGAAATTATTTAAAAACAAATTCCTAAAAATTTCAAATCTCGAATTTATCAGCTGCCAAGTACTAGCAGAATCCTCGCAAATGAAGCGATGTACAGATTTCATTCTTGCCATTATTCGATAAATGGTTTGTTCAAATATTACTTCAGCACATTGTTAATCGTTCTTGACCCCCCATCTACCTTTGTAAGTAAACTTTACTATATGCTCTATCCCTAACACATAAGTAACCACCACTGGCGTGACAGGCCGTAGGCCCTGAGTTTGCCCCAACGCCATCTGTCCGCGTTTGGTGGAACTGCGCGCACTTAACCACGAACAGGCGTATTAGGGGCTTTCTAGACCGAGTGTGGCCGTCCGTCACTCCTTTACTCACGTGACTTCCCAGTTTGCCTCACGACGCTGGGTGAACGCCGAAAAGTGGGACTCTAGTCGGGAATTAAACCCGGGACCAGGCGGACATGAGTCCAACTATATAACCACTAGACTATGGAAT
Organism: Lepisma saccharinum; assembly: GCA_022664845.1. Lineage (NCBI taxonomy): Eukaryota > Metazoa > Arthropoda > Insecta > Zygentoma > Lepismatidae > Lepisma > Lepisma saccharinum. Next base: position 5,738 of record JAGDQP010002195.1, read on the forward strand.
CCCATCTAATACATAAATGCTAAACAAAAATAAACAAATATTAGATCTCCAGGATGCTGACGTAATATTTGAACGACTCCCATACCGTATGGTATACTAACTGTTTACAAAGCACTTACATTATATTAAGTATTGTAAGTAACCTAAGAATGATTTAAGGTGTTACGCAAACTGTGGTCCGCGGACTATAGGTGGTCCTCGAGGCAGGTCCTTGGGCATGCGCAGAGTGTTCCATTGAACCTACCAACTAATAAAACTGGTCCGCACTTGAAAATAGTTTGCCGGACGCTTTAAAGTGTACTGAAAGTTATATACAAACACGACGCCATTTTTTATATAAAGGAATTAAATATTGACGGATATGGTAAACGTAAGAGGTCGTAGAATCAATCTCCTGCAGATTCTGATGGATGACTGTACTCTATTGATGCCCATGTAAACTAATATAAAAGGGTTTGAAGTTATAAATCAATATTGTTTCTAGAAATAATATACAGATTAATTTATTCTCTGACATCATTTTTAACACAAATTTAAACCCGTAAATACGTATTAAATAAAGTTAATTGTTAAATCAGGAACTCAGAAGCAGAGGAATGCAAGTGTCGACATTCTTTTTTAAGATAGCGAGTTTATATATAATATATATGTAACACAACATATTTATATGTGTTGTGGCACATTTCTTTCGGGTAACATTTTTAAAAAATAAATTGGAGCGCATTAAAAAAAAAAAATCGTCATTTGGTTCCTTTTGCTTGCAAATCCCTTATTTTGACATCACGGTTTGAAATTTTAAACAAATTTTGGATCTGGAATCCGTGGAATATTTAGTTACAATTATTTATTAACCTCAACATATGCTATGATTGTTGGCCTGCTCTAATTTAAGGAATATATTACAATATAAAGTTCTGAAAAGAAATGTTGAAAGCAATCCCATCAAGTTAATTCTTAAAGAAATAATAGAGGACATATTTCCCCCAATTGCTGATAACAAAAACGGTTGTTTTATTTTATTTAAAATATTTCCTTACAAAACATATCTCAAGTATTGCTGAAATACATATGTGGAATCATTCCACCATACTTATATAGGTACTTGTAACATAATAATTATAGTAGTAAAATTCCTGGTAGTAAATCTTTTGTAACAGCGACCGTAAAGCTACGCAATAAATTATTCTTCCTCTTTTTGTAAAATAAACGAACAAAAATAATACACATGTAACTGTGCATGCTTTATTCAAATTATTAACCATTATTTTTCTTCTTTTTTTTCATTCAGAATATTATAATATATTATATTACGCTCATCGCTTTTTGTGTTATTTAATTGGGTTAAAAAAGAATGTTAACCAAAACGCAATACTTTTGAATTCAGAAAACTTATTATCAAGCTTGAAATAAGAAAATATATTGAGTTTAAGTTTAAAATGTATATAACACTGTATAAAAATAACGACAACAGATGGCATCAAAGTACGTAATCTCACTCCAGTCTAACTTTATAATTAATCTAAATTAGCTGATGTCCCGCCCGTTGATGTGAGGTCCAGAGGTTTTTCACCCCCTCACCCCTTGCGGGGTGTCCAATCATAAGACTAAAACAGCCATTTCTAATGAATTGATAGTCATGCCAAATTTTGCCACTTGGAGGTAGTCAACCCGTCAAACTACGTTGTGGTGTGGGTTGCTCATCCTGTAAGGATATATCTGACAATCATGATTCATTAGCTGATTGCACCATTTTTACATGCCAACCCTCCCCACCCCCAGCCCTAGGGGTGCTAAGAGTTTATTTCCAGATTATGATGTTTACTAAGTTTGGTTGAAATTGCATTTGCAATTTATATTAACATAGTTTCATTTGTTATATATATTGTATATAAGTGTCAAAAATATTTATTGGCTTTATAATGTAAATATGTTCAAGTCCTCGAATTTACAACTTTAGAAGTTCTTTGTAAAGTCCGTTAGATGCCGTCTTGGTGGGACAGAACATGAGACCAATAGATCAACAAATCTACTGACGATGAGACCCGGTGAATGTAAATTAATCTCTCATGTCATTTTGTGATAGGAAATTATTCAATCTCTTGTATAAATACAGATTTCTTTAAAACAAGTAAAAAATACTTGTCAATCTTTTAAAGGCCCTAGTTTGTTCTCCCGTACGATATCTTTTGTAAAGTTCTTCCGAGTTTCCAAATATGTCCAAATTTGTACTACTCTTTCCTATTACATTATAAGTAGCACTAGTTCTCCATGTAGGTGACACATTTAATACATTTGTTTGAGTTTTTCTGCAATAGAATAGGCCACTATTTCCCTCGCGCGTTCTGAGAGACGGAACCTTAATAATTATTTTTGCAATTAATTCGGTACAGTCTGTTTTATTGTGCAAAAGTCTGTACAAGAAAAGTAAGTCGTTTAATGTTCGTCTTTGTTCAAGTTTCTGAAATGTAAAATTATCAATTAAATTGTTGTAAGATTCGTATTTCGGGTAGAAACCAGTCTGTTTGTACGTGAGAAAACGTAAAAATTTGCTTTGTACATGTTCGATCTTCTGACAACTTGCTTTCACAGAGGTGAGGCATATTCTAGTTTGGACCTAACAAAGGAATAGTAAAGAGTTTTCAAGGTGCTATTATTTGCACATTCTTTGGTTGCTCTAACAAGAAATCGTAGCTTTCTATATGCGTCATTGGCTATATTTACCACGTGGGGCGAAAAGGTTAGTTTATTATCGAATGTAACACCTAAATCTTTAATTGTATCATTTTTTTTTAAGCTTATTCCATTGATCGAGTAAGTGAAATCGTAAGTTTTTTCCCGTCTGCTATAGGTCATGGCTTTGCACTTACCAATATTTATTTCAAGTCTATTCCTAGAACACCATTTCAGTATATTGGACAAATCTTGTTGAAGCAGTAGACAGTCATCCAAGGACTTTTCATTAACAAATATTTTTAATTCGTCTGCAAACAACAGCTTATGAGAATTTTGAATATAGAGAGGTAAGACATTAATAAATAATAAAAACAGAAGAGGACAAAGATTAGACCCCTGAGGAACACCGGAACCGACATAAAAGCAATTGGTATTATATTCTTTATATAGAACGGATAGTCTATGGTTACCCACCAACGGGCGGGTACTTTTGCTCGTAAAAATATACCAGTTACCACATTTTGGGGTTCCAGTAGTTATGAAAAGTTGTGCATCGGTACGAAATGAAGGCGTGTCAAATATGGCCGGTTTTGGCCGTTTTCAAATTAAATTTTTCGTGGGTTCCGGGGCCCGGCCAGATATGTTTTTGATCCGGCTGTGTTTCGGCGAACAAACATAACATAACATTCTACAACTTTTGCACGCTACTCAAACTCAAATTGAAAAAATAATAAAAGTCAGCCGTTTTCAAAATTAACATTTTATCGGGCCCCCCTTGATCCGGCAGGGTTTTGGGCGAACAAAAATAACATAACATTCTACAACTTTTACACGGTACTCAAACTCAAATTTCTAAAAAAAAAAACTCGTGGGGAGACGGACGATTTTTATTTATTTAGAAATTTGAATTTGAGTAGCGTGCAAAAGTTGTAGAATGTTATGTTATGTTTGTTCGCCGAAACACAGACGGATCAAATAATATTTGTCCCGGAGCCCGAGAAAATTTTAGTTTGAAAACGGACAAAAACGTTTGACAGCCAAATCCGGCCATATTTGGCATGACTTCATTTCGTACCTATACACAACTATACACAAAATGTGGAAACTTATCATATTTTTATTACTTGTTTTGCAAAAAACAATTGGGTCCTTTAGGGGTCCAGGGACCCGGTAAAATATTGTTTTAGAACGGCCTTATTTGGCATGGCTTTAGTTGGTACTAATGCACAACTTTTGATGACAATTCGAACCCCAATATCTAAAAAAAAAAATCGGCCCGCCCTAACCTATAGGCCCCATTGTAGTTCAAACCTAGAACACAACAAAGATAAATTATATTTTAAGGGTACACGGGGAAAACGATCAAGATCCATTTTTGAAAGTTGTGAGAAAAAACGCGTTTTCAAGTGTAAAACCTTGAATTTAAAGTTATTTTTGTCCTCTAGGCATTTTTTCGGCCTAAAGCAAAGATGCTTAAGGGCAAAAATAATTTCACATTCAAGTTTTTACACCTTAGAATGCGTTTTTTTTCGCAACTTTCAAAAATGGACCTTGATCGTTCTTCCCGTGTACCCTTCATTTGTTTTTTTTTGTTTGTTTTTTTTTCATTTAGAAGGAGAAATATTGATAGAGATATAGCTTCATTCACTGACTACCTTTTACACATTATAACATATTCTTGGGAAGAAGTCTTGTATCAATGCGCTCGGTCTAAAATTTGGTGGTTACTCTAAAGTTGACATGTCCTTTTCGTTTCTTTAGCTTTCTCATATTTTATCATGTCACTCTAGTTTCTCTACATGCAACTTCAGAATGTTGTCATCAGGTTCGCGATAAGTAAACGTTAAAAAGATATTTACTGTTTAATTAGTATAATAAACCTGGCGCGGTCGCCTATGATACATTGGAATAAACAGTGTCATATAGGAACAAAAGTAAGTGCCGTTTAGTATAGTTATTACCAACTGGATGCTCCATTACATCATAGTTTTCTCTCGTCATCAGTAGTGCGGTAGATAGTTCGGAACAGGCCTAGCATTGACTCTGCACTGCGATTGCAAGCGTACATTCGACGCGCGACATGCCACGTCCATCCTACCCTCTGATTATTTCACTACGCCACTTCCCCGAGAGATTAAACATGCTCTTACGTCATACATCTTGTAGTTGGCAATCACTGTTCTAAAGTGATCTGTATAAAGGTTGTATAAAAGTCCATAATAAGAAAATGGACAACGATTTGAAAACCTGTCAACTATAAATGACAAATAAGAAATTGTAAACCGTTAATTTGGGGATACACAAATGATTTGCTACATTTTTACATATTAAAAAATTGACCAGTAACTCTTTTTATTGTCAGCATTTTGTGCGAAATACAAAACTTGCAAGTACTACTTCTTTTATCATGATTTGCACCAAACTTCCTCGAAAAAAAGACAGAAATTTTGTAAGCGTTTAGGTTTAGCATAATTTTGCTGGGTATGAAGTTTGTTTCTATGGTTTTATTTTATTACTGACAGATCGAACAAAATTAGAATTTACAAAATAGGTATTGTATTTTTCAATGGAAAGCAAATATAAAAATTATAATAATAATAATAAATAAATAAATAAAAAGATCTTTCGGAACGAAAAGGTCATTAATTTCCAAATCTGAAATTTAAAACTTTTTTTTTTAAGTAGTCTATGAAAACCTAAAGAAATCTTAATACGATATTCTATCGGACCTTCTGCCAATTTTCTTTTATTGGTTCGTACGTCAGTCAAGAATTATGGGTAATAAGTAAAAAAAAGTGATAGATGTTTTTTTTTTAAAAAAAAGATATAACAGTCCAAAATGCTTTTATTTTTCCATATTTTTTATTTTTTTTTTCAACGTACGTTCAGTGAGCTGTAAACAGGATCCCAGAAAAAAAAAATCGCTGACGAAAACTTTTTTTTTTCCTTCCGCTTCGCTCAAACTAAATGCAATTCCTTTCTTGACTGATGACTTCAGAGAAGGAACAGTCCAAGTTTCTCGAAAAATAGGAGGGGAGGTGGGTGCTTCGGAAAGTAGTGGTGAAGTTTAGTTGTTAGGACAGCGAACTTAGATTTATTTGCCAGCGGAGAGTTTTCTTTTCTTCCTTTTTTAGTCTCCTTTTTTTAAATTTTCGATCGATTTCAAGATGTTTTTCTTTTTACGCAATGATAAACGAAGTTTATATTAACATATTTTATTTAATTTTATTTTTGTTTATTTGAAATGAACCTTATAGGCCTATAATGATGTAATTATCTATTCCAGTAAAGGAAAATATAGCTTCCAAAGAAGAAGAAGAAGAAAGTTTCAGAGAGCTACAAAATAGCTGTCTCCTTTTTCCTCTGAAGGCGGTATTACACTAACAAGCTTGTTATTAGGGCTGATTTTCATGAAAGCTTGCGTTGCTTGCTTTGCTTGCGTTTTGAGTGAGTAGCCAATTGAAATACGTGTTACACGTAGAACACGTAATAGGTGGCCTTAAAAAACGTGTTTCAATTCGCCACTCACCCAAATCGCATGCAACTCAAGCTTTCATGAAAATCAGCCTTTCCACTGTCGAGCTTGTTGATCAACTTACTCGCCCGAGCTTCCTCGACGAGCAAACTCGTCAGGGTAAAGTCACTATTACAGTATCGAGCTTGCTCGTTGAAAAAGCTTAGTCGAGGAAGCTGATCCACAAATTCGACAGCACAATAGCACTATTACTCAGAGACCAATAGAAGATAAAATATGTCCTTTGGTTGACCCAATGGCAAGTACTATCGATTTTCGTTAACGTAATCCCAGGTTCAAATCCGGCGGGAATCCAATATCAAATTGTGGTTCACCCCAAAGTTTATTCAGATCAAAACAAGAAGAAAAGAATAGTTCCTTTGGGAAAATATCGAAACATACGTAGGTTTGGCGCAAGAGATACCAAAATATTTAGAGGCAGCTTCACAGATGATGTGTTATTTCGACATATAATGACATAAGAGCTGTAGCAAATTACAACCGAAGTTTTTACCCAACCAATATATTTGAGCAAATTTCATAATTTAAGAAAAAACAACAAACAGGGAATTTCCCACGTAACGACTTCATTGTCAATTCATTGATTCATATTGCTCAGTTGATAAGCATAAAATCCCCTCTAAGCTTCATTCTTCAATAAATTTCTCAAATATTGGGTACTAATTCAATTTGTGATTTGCTAAGCCGATACGTCACTATTTGCCGAAAATTGAACGGGCAGAAAACAATGTACGATCACTTTGCATTATATAATATTAGATTGAAACGCCTTTAGTTAGGTGTTCCTCAAGGAAGAGCCACATCTTTTCACTCTATACGTAAATGACTTACCAAAAGTAATTAAAAACTTGAAGCATAACACGCGAGTCCACGGTCAGCAATGCTACATTTCATCCTCGCCAGTAGATTTTGCGTCAACAATAGCAACTGAAAGCCAAAGGGAGAGAACGTGTTTTGTCCATTTTCTGGATTTTACAGGAGAGCGTTTCAACTCTGCTTTTCACGCTCCCCCACTACTTTTGTTTTGTTTTTTAATATGGAAAGACGAAAGACAATATTACAATTTTGGGAAGTAGGCTCATTGGTGTTTATAACTCTGTGATATGGAGTTAAAAGTGTTTTAAACAATTCAATTCTAGTTGAGCGTTTGGACAGCCTAGGTTATGACGTCATAATTCGCTGACTGTCAAATATCTTAGCTGAAAAAGAATTCTTCTAAACGAAAATGAAAGGATTACATACAGGTAAAGTCACAATGAATCATAATAGGTTCGCAAAAATTGTTGTCCTGTATTTACGTATCTGATATTCCACCCGTAAAGGGAAGTGTAATACTATTGCTTTTCGATATCTGTAAATATGCTATATACGTATATCATGGGGTAATGTTTTATAAAGCTTCTTCTTGGTCAGAAAATATAAACAATATCTGTAAGAAAATAAATATTAAAGAAAAAAGTAAAGCCGGAGCATACTTACATCCTGTTAATCAACTAAAGCATTTTATTCCATCTACTGTCAAAGCTTATTTTTCATCTTTACTATTGTGACATAAATTATGATAAGTTGATAAACTCCATTCCAATATTAGTAGAGCGCTCACCTCTGGTGCTAGGGGTCGTCGGATCGATCCCAGTTCAGGCCATGTAGGCTTTGTGGTGTGGTGTGCGTGGGTTTTCTCCGGGTGCTCCCGTTTCCTCCTACTTTCTTCATTCCATCAATTCATCCCATCATCATCCATACGGCCTGAACCATAGTTGCCTAAAAGCCTTAAAATAAATTCAAATTCCATTCCAATATTAACTACTGCCACATATTCAAAATGTTGCTTTTAATCTCAAAACTCATGAACATCTCCGTGCTCATAGTTCCAAGATACGAAAATGTTTAAATTTAGGTAACGACGGCATCTACGTAATCTGGAAATCACTCCTAATTACAGTAATTAACTAGGAACTTTGCACCATTATGGAATTAACATTGCAGTATACAGTATACAAGATCTCTGACATACGTAGAGTAGACTTCTCCTAGCAGTTCACCGTATCTACTTCTCGACACTGGAATTCACTACCAAAAGGCATTCGGAAGTTGAGTTCTCTTGCAATTTTGAAAGGCGAAATTAAAGAACATTGCTACGAATTAATACGTAAAACGACAGTCCAAAATCCATTTCTTTAAAAAAAAAAAAAAAAAAAAAATATCTTTTAACAAGGGACATCGTCCAAGTGTCCGGCCCCGATTTCAATGTAATTCCCCACCTACCATACGACTTCCCTTTAGGCCTAATATGTACCCACATGGTTGTTCGTCACTTTTCATCATTCACACGCAGTTTACAAGGGGTGTTAAGGGACTATTGCGCTACCCTGTAAATAACTACATCACAACTGTTAAACATTCAGTAACTTTAAAAGAAAAACATGCGCCATGGCAACAATTTCTGTCATGAGACATAAGGCATAGAATTACATTGAAATCAGAGCCGGACACTTGGGTGATGTCCCTTGTTAGCTATTGAATGCCTTTGGTTTAAATATTATCAGCTAAATTTCTTGTGTTTAATTACGATTTTGTTTATTTGTGTAATTTAGGATTATATGTTTTGTATAAGGAACCATTATAATTTTTTTCTATGTTCATATATTTAATTTTCTTGTTTCAGATTAATCAATTTCTCAGAGTATTTGAAAGTTATTAATGTAATCAGATTTATAGTATGGGTCAGATTTATAGATGTAAACATACGTATATCTCTGCCCTTGAATAGAAGCTTGGATTTTTCCCGGGATTTTGAGCAAAAGATAATTCATAGTTTTTCAATTAACAGTAAAGATGTCTTCGAAGTTATATTATATCTAGGAATTTAAATTCTTCCTATAATTCAAAATATTTCCTCTGTTCCCTGGAGGTTTATTAGTATTTTATTATAAACTATACCAAATAACTTCAGTCAATATCTCCTTAATTGATTCCTTTTGTTTGTCAGGGTGAAGGTATAGGAAGTATAGCAATGTGGCAGTGAATGCATAAATAATCCCATCATTGCCTCGTAAGGCTGAAGATAAACAAAGCTTAGTCGTACATTTTTGTCCTTGAGAAATATTATATTGCCTTCTGTTGTCATTTGTAACTAAACACGACTAACTTTAGAGTAGAACTTCGTCTTTCGATAACCTTCGTGGTAAGAAATGGTGGGGAAAAAAAACATGTCTACCCACGATGTATTGTGAATCGCTATAGAAAGATGAGAAATTGCCCTGAAGAAAAGGTTACAACCGCAAAGCATTGGAATTCCATCTAAAAATATCACACTTTCTACCCAAAGCAAGAATGTTTCGGTGAAAAACCATTCTTTTCGATTCAAATTCAATAATTTTCGATTAAATCATTTTCTCATAAAACAAAAAGAGTGAAATTTTCCGCTCTTTTGATTTAGTTTGTACAGATAGTGCCAACATATACCACCTAGCGGATAAATAAATTATTAACTATCACAAAACGGATATGATAGTACGACCCAGTTCATTATGGTTGTCAAGCAACGGCTCCGATTTCTCTGTAACTTTGGGGGGCCCATTCAGATTTTTTTTTCCAGGTGAGGGTCTAAGAAGGCACATATGATGCAAATCCAATTCAGATGTTTCCAAATATTGTATATTCATAAAAAAACACACACACACATACAATAGTAGTCATTATGAAGGCTTCCCCAGGCCCAGCTATTACAGAATTTAACAATGTTTCTATAACGTTAGAAAAAATTAACTAAAACATATTATGTTCTAACTAATAAGAACAAAGTTTCTGCTGTTACTAGAAAATAAACTTAGGAAATAACAGAAACTAATGTTAGTCCATGCAGAGGAGTTATCCAGCTTTCCCAAATGTGGTTCTCTTTCCGTCAGGCTCACCCTTCCGCCGCGCTACTGCTTTATTGGACAAATGTTGTTGTTTTTTTTTTTTTTTAATTCTCGGTTCTCGATTTCGACAGGCATGGTTCAAGAAGCTTCTGTCTCACCTACAGTGAGAAAATAATATTTAAACAAGTTCAACAAAGAGGAAAAGCAGACTTATCACACGAAAAACGTGCCCATTTCGAAATCTATTGCCTGTTTATGATGATTTGGATACCTTAGATAGAATGGTATAGAAATAACTGCTACTCGATACACCTGCAAGGCAACAGGCAACGAAAGAGTTATAACTACGTAAATTCATGGCAAAAATGTATTTGGACAACCCCATACTACTCTCGAAATAAATGTTATAGGAATTCTCTTGTGTACAAGAGCACTCTGCGTGGTGTATTGAAGCAATCCACACCGTGTCAGGCATAAAGAAGCAGCATGGGGAACAAATTGAGTTGAACAACATTGGAACTACTCACTTCGGAAGGTAAAAGGTACTGAGACATAGCCAAGCTTGTTGGAAAACCATGCTCTACCGTTAGATACATCATAAAGAAACATAAAACAGAATAATTATTGGGGATTCGTTCTGGTCAACTAAGGAAACTAACTGCACGGAATGAAACCTACATTCTTCATTCTATGAACAAAACTCAAAGAATTAGTGTTAAAGATTTGGTTACTTCACTTAAAGGGCCTAGGATATGCAAGTTAATGTTACAGATGTGTAGATGTGAATAAAAAAAATTGGGATTCAGAAGACATGTAATCAGAAACAAAACATACATATCAGAAGAAAGCAGAAAGAAGAAGTTCTAATTTTCCAAGAAATATCAATATGAGTGCCTGAAATTTTGGAAAAAGTTTATTGTTTTACTAGGATGATACTAAGATAAACTTGTATTGTAGTGATGGATATAAGGACGTGTGGCGAAAGAAGAATGGAGCTTTCAGAAAGCAGAACATTGTTTTAACTAATAAGAATGTTGGAGGGTCTGTTAAGATTTGGGGTTGTGTAATTACTAATAGAGTGGCCAGTATTCATACCCTGGATACACATCTTCTAAATCCCAATTGTTTCAAGGAATTTTGGGTTGTTCATGAATTACTAACATTAACTTACATATTCTAGGCGAGTGAAGTAGCCAAATCTTTAGCACTAATTCTTTGAGTTTTGTTCACAGAATGAAGAATGTAAGTTTCATACTGGGCAGTTAGTTTTCTAGGTTGGCCAGAACTGATTCTATTCCGCAATAATTGCTCTGTTTACGTTGCTTTATGATGCATCCAACGGTAAAGCATGATTTTCCAACAAGGTTGGCTTGCCTGACACCGTGTGGATTGCTTCAATACACTAAGTAGACTGCTCTTATACACAAAAGGATACCTAGAACATTTATTTCGAGAGTAGTATTGGGTTGTCTAAATACTGTTTTTTGCGGTGAATGTACGTATTCGTCACTCTTTCGTTGCCTGTTACCTTCCAGGTGTATCGAGTGGTAGTTTTTTCTTAAGTATTCTATCTAAGGTATCCAAATTATCATAAAAGGGCAAGAGATTTCGAAATGGTCCATGTTTTACGTGTGATAGCCTAATTTCCTCTTTGTCGAACTTGTCCAAATACTTTTTTTTCCTCTGTATATAGTTTTCCTATCTATAAGTTGTATTAGAAACTTAAAATTACGGTATTAACGGCAAACGATAATTGCATCCAAACAGCAGTTTGAAGGGTATGTTTTCAAGTGCAAGTCCACTCCTACTTTTATGTGAGTTCTTCTTGTCGCTTATTTTTCTTGTATATATTTCTTTTCTTTAAATTATGTTTGTATATGACAAAATCACGATAACTGATCCTTAACCCTCGGAACGCGAAGGTAATTTCATCTCACGGAACGTCAAGATGAGTCATTTTCGAAGCATGTATATTTCTCGTATGAAATAAAGTACTTGTTCAAAATCAAGGTATTTTAGAGTATGGGTGTATTCATTGTATAGTGTTTATTGCATTGTATTGTTTTTATTTTTTCAAGTAGATACTACAAAATAATGAAACATACAGAAAAACTAATACATCATATTATCCTTGCAACCATTTTCATGGCTGCACAAAAATAAAGGTACCATGAGTCTCTTACTTATTTACACATATGAAGTACGACATATAAAACTATCAGAATCAAACTACGTTCCTCTTTCACTCTCACATGTAAAGCACACTGCCTCTGTTGTATTCATATTATTGCAAATGAAGCGATTACATTGCTGACAGTATGCGGAATACACAGAATTTCACTCTTCCATTTAATGACTAATGAACAAAAATAATATTTTGACTGTACGGGTCATTTTTGACGCGATCTTCCCGATCTTGGCGTTTCGAGGGATAAACGACAGAAAATACGTTTTCAGTTTTTCTTTCATTCTTTTTCTTTTCTTTTTTTACTAAATGGTATTTATCGATGTTATGCACGAAACTCCAGAAACAACACAAACAATGCACGAATTAACTCCTTTAGCCAGTCGAGGGGGTATTATACGTGATGTAATTTATATAAGTACTGTAGCACACAAGTTTCAGGGAGGAATTTATCAATGAAATAGATTTTCCAAAGGGAAATAAGCTTAGTAGAAGGGGAAAACGAATGACCATGTACAGAACTGACTTCACCTTATCACCATGAGGGGGCCCCACTTCAACTTTGGGGGGCAGCCCCCCCCCCCCCGCGGGATCGGCGCCCTTGTTGTCAAGAACTAACCTATCGAACTATGTTACAAGCTACCACTCTGAACTGCGGCTTTGGAACGCGAAACTAATAACATTGAAATATCTCATTCAAACTTCAAGGAATCACGCAGAAATGTGACAGCAAAAGAGGTTTCCAAATATTTTAAAAGTGCTTCAGAATTTGTACCACCATATGAACATCTACAGCAGAGATGTTATGCTCTGAAGCGAATTCATACATACTTTAGATAAATTCAAATATGTAAACTTGGCAGAAGAAATGGCTGTTCTAGAACAGACAGGTATATAATATTGGTCTAAAATTACGGGGAAAAGGCTGCGAAACATCAATATTCAAACTGTGCTGTATTTAGTAACATAAGTTCCAAGGACATCAATTTTAAAATTTAAAGTCTATTATTGTTCTCGAAAAAATTATGCAATTGAAACATTAATTTTCGTGTTCTAAATGAGCAATTTATATAATTAAACTTTATATCTAGTTAAATATCCCCACAGACTTGACTGAAAAGCTACATTTTCCAATATTCAAAGAAGAATCATTTTTGGAGAGATATCCCCCTCCCGTTGTAACTACGCTACTGGTCCGAACATAGGTTTAAGAAAACATCATTCTAATTTGAATACATAGGTGAACTATTGTGGATATCATTTACTCATCAAGTATCGATTTTCAGAACGTACACACACACCATACACACAGTATACCCACAAAACAACTTTTAGTTGAATGATACAATAGTTTGCGTGAGTCACTCGATGTTACTAACATCAGAGGATTTTCCCATTGCAACCGGCCGGCCGAGCAAAAGCGAGAGAGAGATGCGTTCTGTTTGTTATTGAAGAATAATCTTTCGCTTTAGCTCTTCATTTCATGCCAGTTCACGTTCCTTTATAACAGTGTCGGCGCGATATGAGAAGAGAAGGCTTCACATCACAAACAACTGAAGTAAGTAAATTTTTTCTTCTTGCGCTTGGCGACAGGAACGAACTTTATTCAAAAAATTATAACACATTGTGTTTATATCACTATCATTATTATAACTCGTGCTTAGTAGACGGCTAAACACTCTCATTAACAATTCGATTGGTCCTGGATTCCATTCCCGATGGGGCTAAAAAGTTCTCTGTTGGCCCGACATCGTGATATCAAACGGAGGGCTAATTAAGAAAGTAGCGAACTCAGGTCTCGGAAACCAAATAAACCGTCAACCAAGAGTCGTAGCCCTGACCACGACACACACTTCTTGACCGTGAGCCACCTGGAAGGCTAAGATCCTGTATGGGTTGGCGAACCACGGAGTTTATTATTGTTGTTATGATTATTAACCACCATGATTACTGTCGAATTTTGATTTCATTTTATTGCCTTTAGCTATCTAAAGCCTAGCCCGGGATAGAATAGGGGAAATTATATGGAAAGGAGTCAACCAGGGTCTAATTTCAAGGTACCATCCCGACATTTGCCTGGCATGACTGAAGAAAACCTTCAGTCAGGATAGTCGGTCGATGGGATTGAACCCAGGACCCCCCAAATTGCGGTCGAGGATTCCTGATCTGTATCGGGGAAACAAGCAGGCGCGAGTGATGTTTCTGATTATCCTGACTAAAGTTTCTCATGTTTTTTTTTTTTTTAACCATCCTTAGCTGCGCTAACAGATGATATAGTACCGAGCTCCCTGGCGTGGCAGGTTCCTGAAAGAAGCAAAATTAATATATCCTCCCGCCTTTTTTGATACCAAACCAGTTGGTAAAAAAAAAAAATCGTGCCTCATTGGAATAATAAGCCGACTAGTATACCTTACGCCCTGCTATGGTTCAGGAATTATTCTCTTGCATGGTTCCCTGCCTATTCTCAATTACAGTCACAAACCCACACCAGTTCGCCGGTAGAAAGTCTTGGACATTTACTTTTAATTTTCTTCCATGATATGCAATAGCTAATGCCTAACGAAATGCTCCATAGATAGGAAAAATATGATAATCCGATGGTGCAGGGTCCGAGCTATACGGTAGATGTAAACAACCCGTTTCAACGTAACAATGTAACGTAACAGCGTAACAACACAACGTAACGTAACGCAACGCAACGTAACAGCTGTTGGAACTTTTTTGAGGGACATCGCAGCGCTTGGTGCGTTGTTCAGTTGAATCAGAGTTCTCGTTCTGTTGATCAGTGCTAGACATTTTGTTTACACTAAACAGCATGAAATCACTAAGGTAGATCTGCATATAGAGAGCCCACAGCCTCACCATTGACACTAATTCCTACTACGCTGCGGTATCTATATTTCATCAAATTGCATAGCACCACTTATCTCTCAAACCACCCACTGTAGATCGTGACGAAATTGAAGTCACAGGTTACTGTTGTAGAGGCTATCACAGAAATATCAATTTTACGTATCCAGTAACAATTTGTCACGAAATCTACGTGTTATCAACGTGAAATGTGACTGTTAAATTATGCAAAGGTATGATAACAATTACAAAAATATAAATTAATAATACAAATGTAACTGCCAATAAGGTTCTTTTGCTTGATGAGTGTCGGCAGTAATGTGAGATTAAATATGGAAAACGAGCTCTTCTGAGGTCTGTATCAGAAAAATAAATAGCCACGAAAGTAACGTCAATTTATTGCACTGCCATCTACTCATTTATTTAAATTTTGTGGCCTTTAGACATGTGAGGCTCAGGGCGGGATAGGATGGGGTAAAGATGTTGGAAGGTAGTCGGTCTGGGCCTACTTTTTAGGAACCATCCCGGCATTTGCTAATGTGACTGAGGAAAATTTCTGAAGAAACATCAGGATGGGCGGCCGCTCCCAGGACCTTCCGAATGCTAAGCCAAAGCTTTATCAACTGAACTAAGGCCGCCCGGTGCACCCCATCTATGAGTCATGTTGTCAATTACGCGACTAGATGTTTGAAAAGCCTTTTTTAAAGTGTTTCCTCGAAGCAGTCTACACGCAATCATTTTGCAAATTACGTTTTGGAATTTCTATATACACAGCACCTAGTCTGCAACAACGCTGGTAGATGGCACTGGTCGCGCGTGGATGATACTGTTTGCCTTCATACTCCGATCGCGGGATGCTCTATCCCAAATCTCAATATGGTCGTCTCTTCAGTTCTGTATTATTATTTATATATATATTTTATTTCTAGCTCTTTTTTTTTCTTTTTTCAATTTTTCTTTTTCATTTTTTGCCAGTTATCCGATCTCTTTTTTGTTACCGCCCATAAAATCCATTTTATTTTTTATTTATCGGATCTCTTTTCCTCGAATACAGCGCTACAAAGAATAAAAGTAGGCCTATGTGGACACATCCAGAACTTGTCCAAGAAGTTATTTTTGTTGTTGGGGTGGGGAAGTTTGGACCATGAATAAAATGTATCTATAAGTACACCTAAATTAAGGTAATTTCGCATAATAATGGGAAATTCGAAGGGAACTTCTGGAAACTCACCTTGAAATTTTTACCTTATTTATGGCGTTTAGGCATCTCTGTCTCAGGCCGTGATAGAGTAGGGGAGAGAATGTTGGAATCTAGGCGGCCAGGGCAGAGATTATAGGTACCATACCGGAATTTGCTTCGTGTGACTGAGCAAAAACCCTAAAAAAAAAAAAACTTAGGATAAGCGGCCGTTGGAATCGTTCCCAGGTCCTCCCTATTTAGTAACTCAACGCTCTACCAACTGTGATACGGTCGCTTGGTACGCTCGTCTTGCATACCCTTAGTGAGAAGTGAATACTGAGTTGGTGTACAGGAGTTCGCCACATTTTCCAAGCGTATGAAATAAGTTATTCGTAGAAAGAATGGGAGGCAAAGAAATGGGGAGGGGGTGGAATAAAGGTTGTTCTTAATACAAGTATACTGTATTTCTAAATTGCACGAGTATTTATTTATTTATTATCACAAGAACTCAGATACAGCAGTAAGTATTGGAAAATGAAAAAGAATAGATAAAAATTAATATCAAGGCATACACAAAAACAAAAATCTTTACCTCAGCTTAAATCAGATATCGATATCACGTCTTTCATAAAACTTATACGGTAGAGGAAAATCGAGAAATTTGTTATACTGAGAAGAGAACGTGCAACATGGGAACATTGTATTTAATACATACAATAAGGTGTTGGGTGTTCCAATAACAATGGGATTGACAATTTTTCTGTTCCTGAAGTTTGGAAGTCAGAATATCGGAGGTCAGAATTCTGGAAAGTGGGAATTACGAAAAATCCCGTAATCATAAATGTTTCGAATTTCGCAATTGAGTTCATACTTGCGATCACCATTAACTATTACCACAGTTTATCTGTGCTATTACGTGCAATCAACAGTACTTCTAGTCGTTACGATGAATGGACACTCAAAAAAACAGTTTTCTGGTTTCTTAGGGAACAGAAATAGATTTCTTGTTCTATTTATATATATATAATCATCATATTCAGCCGTTTTCTATCCACTGCTGGATGAAGGCCTCCCCTAATAGCTCCTGAGTAGCCTAGTCGATAGCGCGCTCGACTTCAGTGCGAGCGGTCCCGGGTTCGATTCCCGGTGGGGGCTCAAAAATTTCGGTGTTGACCCAGCATCGTGAGGACAATTGGGGAGCTGCTGTGAATAAAAGACTGTGGCGATCACAGTGAGAGCTTCGGCTCTCCTCTCCCAACCCGTCTGGTCAGCGTGGGAGCAGTAGACCAACTCCTCCCTTCGGGGAGAGGCCTCATCCACTAGTGGATTGAATATGGCTGTAATAAAGCGATCTAATTTCGCTTTACAAACTTCAAAGCTGTTTTCGAAATTCTTTGAACAGTCAGTTATTGAGCTTCTAAAATATTTGGAGGGTTGGGGGGCAGTTGCTTCATAACATAAGTTATTGATTTTTTAAACAAAATCTAAACCAGATTCTGAAACTGGGACAAAAACTGGAAAGAAGTTTTTAGCAGAAGAATCGAAATAACCATTCCATATTTTGCCTATTTGATCGCCGAAAGTACCAATAATTCATTGTGCGTTTATTCTTTACTGTAGCGTTGCGCTCTTCTTTTAAAAGAGGTTTCAGCTCGGGATCTGAACTCACGCCGGAGGAGCACGTGTGACTCATCACTTTCGCAGAAGCTCGTAGAAGCCGCCGCGATTCGAATCAATTCTTTGCGCCGAGTTGCTCTGCTCGGAGTCGGACGAAGCAGGGTAGCAAACTTACTCCTCTGTATTATTCACCTTGCCGGATTATTTTTCACGTTTACTTCTTTTATCCGATGGTTATTTGCAGCTGGCCCGTAAGTCCGTTTTCACATTGCTACAAAATGCTTGCAAAAATAGATATAGTTCTATCAAAGGGAGACGGGAGTCTAATTTTAATTACATATATATTTGTGTGCAATTCCTTATTGTATTAGTAAGTTAAATGTATATACAAACCAGGAATGACTGGCATAAAATCTTTGAGAGATCGTTACAGATCTCTGATTTCTTATGAAAATTCCCTATTTTACTCCACGTTTCCGGACGGGTGGCCAAAGAAATTTAAAAAACAATAATCTATATATATAAAGGTTTCAGAAAATTTGTAATTAAAATCGTAAATCGTATTGGGCAGGGTTTCCGCCAGGATTTTCAGTTAGGGGGGGGTGTAAAGTCAAAATTGGGAGTGTGTAAATTAAGTTTTATACGATTTCTATAGATTTTTCACAACCAAAATTTTAACGTTGGGCGGCTGTTATCGAGACTTTGGGAGTAAATACCCCTCCACAGGGGGAGTCTGGCGGAGTCACTGGTATTGGGAAATCTATAGTGAATGGTTTGGTTTGGCACTTTATACTCCTTGTCCTGATAACAGGTCAATGGGAGAAAATATGACAGACGGTAAGCAAGCGGAGACTCTTTTGCTGTGTGTTGTCGCTTTGAGTTTGATGTTAAAAGACCTTGAATTTGAATGTATTTATGTCTTTTAGTTATCTATGGCTATGGTTGGCGTAGGGTAGGGGAAAGGATGCAACAAGGACTCACCCAGAGACTAAGTTGAAAGTTCCACCCCGGCATTTGCCAGGTGGGACTTAGGAAAATATCTAGAAAAGGCTCAGTTAGGTTGGTCGGACGCTGGTATCGAACCCAAGGCCTCCCGAATGCGGAGCAAGCCCCTTAGTCGCTCGGGTAAGAAATTGAACTGTTCTAATTATAATAATAAAAAAGTATAAGACTTGAAAAGTATATTAGAAGGTAAGCAATAAAATATATAATCAACAAACCGAAGGGCGGCCGTGGCTCAGTGGTAGAGCGTTGGCTTAGCATTCAGGAGGTCATGGCTTCAATTCCAGCGGCCTATCATCCTGATTGAGGTTTTCTAGGGACTTTTTCCTTAGTCACGCCAGGCAAATGCCGGGATGGTGCCTTCAACTTAGGCCCTAGCCGACACATTCCCGTATCATTTCCGCTCCTCTATCCAGGCCTGAGTCTTAGATGCACAAAGGCCATAAATAAAATTAAAAAATATATATATATAATCATCAGTGATCACCAACATATTATACCGAGAACAGTCGATAGCACTGGACACTTACAGTAGGCTTGGGACTAGTTCGACACGTCAAATATACAAGTTTACAAACAGCTTGACATTGTATTTTGGAAGTCTCTTTAAATTGGAAATAAACTTAAAATGGAAGTGTTAGTTGATACTTTATAAGCTTGCAGCAAATTTTCCCTGGTTCGAGAAAACTTGCTGCAAGGAAACAAATGTGGAATGTCACGGTTGGCACCTTTGCAGTAACTTTGCATCAAGTTAAACAAATATCATATTTACACTTTAAAGCTTGCAGCACGTTTAGACCTACTTTAAGTAAAAAAGCAACTTTGTGACACAAGCTGAAATCAGGTCATGTGAATACTCGATGAAAACGTCAATGCTATTAGGCGTAGATCCTTATGGGCAATTTGAGGCGGTGTTTAGCTCTCTTCATTTATAACGATCTGCTTCTTTCCTTTCATCTTGACTGATCTTCCTTACTACTGTCAAGAAGTTACATCTGTCTTCTTCTTCTTCTACCTCCATCCATACATTCAGTTGAATTATTCAGAACCTCTGCAGTCAATGTCCTAACCATTTGTTTCTCTATTCAGTTCTGTCGTCAGTATTGTTGACCTCTCACCCTCTTCAGTACTTCATCATTAGGTATCTTATGTGTTCAGTCGATTTTTACATCTCCTTCATATTCACATTTTGAAAGCATCTAGTTTTATTTAAACATTTTTTCGTTGAGCTTATGCTTCCACTGTAACACGCTACTAGAGTTCTGCGTACAAATATTTAATCACACTATTCCCTAACCCTTTGTTCGTGGTGCACAGAAAAGATTCATCACCAGCCTCTGGTCGAATTTAATCGTACTTATCTTAAGGATTTCAGGCTCAGGGCTTGATAAGCTAGAGGAAAGGATGTGAGCAGGAAATGACTGAAGAAACCTGTCAGGATGTCCAGTAGCTGAGCACAAACTCTCGAACTTCAGAATGCAAAGCCAAGGCGCCAAGTGGGCTACGACCACTCGGTAGTCTGTACTAGCTACTGGTTGGCCACTCAATGTATACGAATTTTGGCGAACATCCCAGATAGCATGTCAACTTGCAACAAGTTGCCAGTCACTTGCTTTGAGTGAAGCATAATGAAGAACTCAACGGACTGTACGATTCATCAGATGTTGTAAAAATAATGAAATCGCGACGACTAAGGTGGGCAGGCCACGTAGCTCGGATGGGGGAAAAACGAAGATTATATTCTATCCTGGTTGGAAGGCCGGATGGAAAGAGGCCATTGGGAAGACCGAGACGTCATTGGGAGGACAATATTAGAAGAGATCTTCGAGAAGTAGGTGTTCGTGATGAAAACTGGCTTAATATTGCCCAGGATAGAATCCAATGGCGAACGTTTGTTACTGCGGCGATGAGCTTGAGAGTTCCATAAGCCATAGAGTTAGTTAGTTACTCCTTAATTATTGAAAGCTTAAATCTAATTGGTAAAGTAAGAATAGGCTGCTATAGTTTCATTCGAGAACTTTCCTTTCCTGGCGTTGTTACCTTTTTCTAGTATAGAAGCTGGAGACGGTTCTGAAAGCTATTAGCACATCATAACTGGGGAGAGTTAAAGTTTTCATTCTTTGGGGTGACCAAAAGTGCTGCGAAGCAGAAAAGGTTGGGAAGCACTACTCTAGGCCCTAGAGTAGTGCTTCCCAACCTTTTCTAGGGTATTCACAATGACAGAAACGAAATGAATCCGGTTGTCACATACCCGGATCCTTCAAGAACTAGATCCAGACCCGGGTTTCAAATTGATCTGAAACCAAATATAGATTCGAATCACGGATAACGAATATCCGGATCCGGATATAGATTTGGATCTCGGACATCTGAATCTGAATATAGAATCGGATAACGGATA
Organism: Lepisma saccharinum; assembly: GCA_022664845.1. Lineage (NCBI taxonomy): Eukaryota > Metazoa > Arthropoda > Insecta > Zygentoma > Lepismatidae > Lepisma > Lepisma saccharinum. The sequence goes on from JAGDQP010002195.1 coordinate 27,044, forward strand.
TCCGGTTTCGGATATAGAATCAAATAACAGATGTCCAGATTCGGATATATATTCAAATGACTGATATCCAGATTCGGATCACGTATATCTGGATCCGGATATGGAATCGGATTTGGATCAAGGTATTTCGGATAAAGGACATCTGGATCCGAATATAGATTTGGACCACGGATATCTGGATGCGGATCGACATATAGATTCGGTTCACGGATATCCTAATCCGGCTACCACAACCATGAACATCTCAAGAGGTGAAGGTATGTCACGACTCTTCGTTTCATTCCAGGAATTATGGTGGGAATCAATAAACAGAGTTCCTCCTTTCCTCTTATTTAAAAAAAAAATCAATAACTTTTTTTCTTGCCGGGTACGTCGCCAAGTTTCACAGTTTAGTCTGGTTAGTGTTCATTTCTCCTTCTGTGTAAAACGTTCAAGACACTTCCTGATAAAGTATTTATTTACTTTTTTTTATATATTAAATCGTAGCGTATTGAGAAACACGTATGCTCGCTCCATAATAATACTTAAAAAAAAATAAACATCCTAAAACCACGAATTTTATATCGGAAAGAAAAGTCAGATGAGTTTCCGAAAATGCACCACAAAGTAGTACGGAAGACTTGCAAAGCTTTCAAAGACAGAGCAGAGGTTTCGAATTTGTTTTTCATATTGTCCTTCCAGTAAGATACTATTTTGAAATACAAGTTTAGTGAAAAAATAAAGTAACGCACCTTTTTTCATTATTGAGATCGAGTTTTGATAATATTCACGTGCTTAAAGATAGGATGTAGCTGAATATTTTGTTTGACGGCCAAATAGGAACGTACATATATATTTTTTTTCAACAGTTCGATTCGTCGATCATAATTTTTTCCTTTTTTTTTAAAGAGCACGGAAAGCAGAACTCTGAAGCTGAAAATCTAACAGCGCCACCTGGTGTGTCAGGGGGGAGGGGGTCAAGAGACGGCGGCGCATCCCGCCCTGTATGCTATATGCGTCCCGTACACTCCTGCCCTCTAGCGGCTAAATTTGCTGTAAGCGAATCACAAGCCGTTAGTGGACAAAGAAGAAGAGTGGTGGGGCATCCTTTTTGCTCTGTCTAAAAGGTAATTTTTCTTCATAAACATAGCAGAGTACTAGCCCTCTGCGCATAGATTATAACATAGTAGACCTTAATTTAGCGTCTTGGTGAGAAATCAAGTGAAGTTTCATTTAAGATTGTGTGTTTATTTGTGAGATGCGTATCGCCAAGCAGCCATGATTATTTATTGTTGAAAAACGCGTAGTTTACATATTGCCATCTTTGGGAGATTTTTTTGTGGGTAGTGACTTTAGATGCTGACAGAGGAGATGCGGTAAGATTTTTTTTCCTCTTTTAAGTATTGTTGACTGCAGTGTATGTCTTTTTCTAAATATCTTTAAACAATGTTGTTATTTAAACCACCGGATTTCGCATCGAGGAAAGCACGCTGATAGTGTTGACTTGCGTACAAACGAAATGAACGGCATTGGATGGAACGATTTTACGATGGCCGTATGTTGTGAATGAAGGCTTGTAAGCCTTATTTTTTAAAAAACAGTTTGAAGTTGTAAAATGATAGTTCTTTATTATAAAATGCGTGTTTATGTTACGTTTAAGTAATATTTTGTGCATGAAAGTTTTTACTACGTGAGAAATGTCACAGGAAGAGCTCGAGTGGTGTTGTAACGGGAATTCCTTACGTGTAGTATCTCAACACAGTGGGTAAGGTCAGTGAATTTACAACCATGGGGAGTCTGTTTTGCCGTGGAAATAAATGGAAACAAAAGCTTTTTTGTGACTAAAAGTAATGTTTCTCTTGTTAGGAACTGATAGAGGATGTTCAACGGTTTGAAATCATGAAGTTTTAACAGCGGAGTACTCAATGTTTATGTGAATAAGCCGTAGTGGTAATACTGAAGTAGTAGTGATGTTGTGTTAAAGAGTTTCCTTTTCTCCCGTGCCTATTAGTGTAAACACTGCTTATCGATTAGAATAGTATTTATTTTGATCCATGTTCGAAGTTTGGACTGCCTTATATGTGAGAAGTAAATGGTTTCATGGAATTTGGCTTTCATATTAGTTTTTTTTTTTAATGAAACTTTAATCTCAGCAAGCTTAATCTTACAAAGTGGGAGTATAAATATTAAAAAAATATACTTTATGTACGTTAGAAATAGGTAATAGAAAACAATAATAGAAATAAAAACATCGTTAGGGTATATAAGGAAGTAATCTCAAGATTTTTTTTAATTATATGGATACGGAAGTAAATTATAAACACTGTTGTATCTGGTATTATTAACATTAGAAAAAAATATTTAGTTACCTGTAACACTGTTTTTTTATTGTGTATTATTTATTTTAAGAAGTTCACTTAAATGTTTATTAACCTACACTCAGTAGAAAATTTTCGCTATTAAAATGTTCTGAGCAGTGAATGTATACACTATGATCGACTTTTTTTTTTAATATGCTTTTCCGTGCTATAAAATATAGCGTAGGACCTATATTGAAGAATTATAACCTAGAATATCATTAGTCATTATTTACTAAAATTCTGAGCAATTTACAGGATAATTGGTCGATGTAAAGCAATTTAATGGTTCTGAGAGATTTTCCTGATCTGGGCGTGACTGTCGGGTGTGAAGGAGCAGTTAGGGACATGTTGTTACACTATACAAAATAGAGTTAACATTTTTTTTTTTTTTACAGTAAAAAGCTCTCAGAAGTGAAGGGAAAAGCAGATAGTAAAGACGAGTCAAAACTTGATTTTCACGGTAATCAACCTGAAGTTGTAAACGTTGCTTAATTTTCAATAAAATTATGGCTGATGTAAGGTAGTAGTTAGGACAATAAAATCTTTTTCTTACGTTTAGGACCTAACAATATATTCTCCAATAATTATTATTTTTACTACAATCGGAAAAGGATCACGATAGATTAATTTTGTTCCTACTTTTCATATTACAACATGGCATAAATTTAATTTTCGAATTCTATATATACAATTTAGATCAGATTACAGCTTAATATTTCAATGTTTCCCTCGAAAAAAAAAATATTGAACGATAATTAGTTATTTTTAATTCGGGGTCAATATTCTCGGAAGTGTAGATCTACTAGGATTTTTTTTATCTCATTTCGATGAAAGGATTGAGTACCAGAGTGTCCTTGGTGTTGCTGGGCACTTTAGTTCTTAGCTTTGCAACTTTTCACTCTGCATTTTGTATTTTCAGAGGACTGTTTCTTGACACATGCTCTTGTCCTCATTCAGTCTCTTTTTTACCATTTTGTGCAAGGAGAATGATTACAAAAGACAATAAATTGTTAGTGGACTTTTGACACCCAAGGTTAGGTAACAAACTGACAATAAACAAAGATTGTAGCGGAATTTAACGCTCTAGAGACAGTCCTCCAGAAATGCAAATTGAAGAATGAAAAGTTGCAAAGTACGTTTATGAATCAGGGCCGGTAAGATTTATTCTGCCCCAGTGTGTGAATCAACGGGGGACTGCATGCGGACTCATGTATAATGGATAATACTAGATTTATATTAGTATTTTCTTATCATTTCATCCTCCACCCCCCATAAAAATTCCTTAATTTGCACACTGCTCTGCCAACACTTCGAGAACAAACATGGTGAGAAAATCTGCCAGACCCTCCTAATGGGGGGATTTCCCCCGGAAATTCTCGAGTATAACCCCCAACTTTTTTTTTTATGGTTAAAAGTCAATAGAAACCCAGCAAAACTCTGTCTATACCCCCACCATTTTTGGGTTCCCCGCAACTGAAAATCTTGACAGAATCCTAGGTTGTTCGTTTCATCTCAATATGCAGATGAGAGTTAAGACATGTTCTGAAACTTTGGCAATGTACTTCTTGGTTTTAACTGAGATGAATTATATTAATAAACTAAAACTAGTGGTATTTTTATCATGACCCTAAATTATCTTTCTAGCGTTTCCTTGAAACATAAAAGGTTGGGCGAGTGCTAAAAATTAGATAATTTGCCAACTTGAAAGAATTTCTAGTCATTGTTATTTAGACGTATTTTTTCTTACACTTCAGGAGTTTGACAATAATTGTGACATAATGTCTCATGTCATGTTAAAGAATGACTATCCTATTCAATGTTTGTTAATAGCATATCATTTTAAGCATAGATGTTAAATTTGATATCGGAACAAATCTAGTTTAGGATAAGCATAGTTGGAAACACCACGGGATATCTTAATTTTCCTCAACACTTAAACTGCCTTTGAAATATGAGTACTTCGGTTAAGATAGCAATGATAACTTAAATGGGTTATCATATAACAAATCTATTAAACATTTTGCTGAGAAAATAATTTTTTTCACTGTAGAATAGTCGTTTTTATGGTAGTTTGCTAGCCCTTTTCCCGACGTCTCTCATGGGTCAATAACTTCCATAATGAAGTAGCTTACTGAGTTCAGTTCCTAATGTCCATCAGGTCTCAGTTTCTGCTTTCGTTTCATCTTCAGTGCTTGTCATATTTTTTAAAAAAATATAGTATTGTATTTCGTTTAGCGTATTGTGTACAAAATCGACCTTCAAAGTTTCCAGTTATATCTTGCAGTAGGTGTACCTTTTCTCGGTGTTGCCATCAGTAAACTATTCAAATTGGCTAAGCCAAATTCTAACAGTGGCAAAAATCCCTTTATCGCTCATAGAGAAACGTAATTTTTTATATCTAGATCAGATCTAGAAAGAAACTGAAAACCCGATGTCAACATCAGAAAATTTCTTATTCTTAGTGGCTATGTTTAGCCACAAAATGGCGAGGTTGGCATCACTGCGTTCTATATAAGGATGCATATTCAGTGGGCCATGTTCGAGTCTCCATTTTTTTTTTTTTTCATATAGTTCAGAAGCAGTTTTGTCCCTAACCTTCCAACTGCACATTTGGAATATTTTGGGCTTTTTTTTTTTTATTGAAAGGTTCTTAAAGTCCTGAACGAACTTCTGAGCTTCTATGGGCGGGACGCGGTACCTGCAGTTTTTTATTATTATTGTTACTATTTGTAAAGGGGCTCCGAACCTATAGATTCGATGAAAAGCTAGAAGATTTGAAGCCATTAATATCTGATCCCATGCATGGGTCGGTAAAATTTGTGCTTTCTGTAGAAATCCGAGGAGATAATAGACTTTGTGCCTTGATTGCAATAACTTAGAAACCACCGGTACAAAATATGATGGTTACTTAAATGCTATGAGACTAGTAATTAAGAAATACCTTGGAGCCTACGGAATTAATAAGTCCAGAAAATATCTCCGACAGTAGTAAAAACGTTTCTCAGTGTTAGCGCCCTTTTTGATCTAGCTGTAGTATGACTAGAGAGGTGAGAAACACTCTGTTGATTTTTTTGCTTCATATTTTTCTGACCTCAAATTCATAAGGTTCTCAAATTCGCTAATAGATGTCCTTCAGGTCTATATTTCTTTTCTCGAAGACATAATTCACTTCAGCTGATGGGGGTTTAACGATTCACCAACACGTAATACAATGAATTAGGGGTGTTCGAAGTCCAAGGTCAGTTCCGGAATAGACACACTGAAGATTGTGGAATTAAGTTTGAAATTTCGGATAGTTACGGTAGTAGTGGAGATATTTTAAAGTTAGGTTCCATTATTTTAGTTAACATGTGGTTCCCTATGCCAGTTATTTTTACTGCTCTTTTTAACTGTGCGCAACTTCGGAAGAGTCATATTCTATTTTTTGTGACTGTATGGCGGTGAACAGTGAACAAAAATTAACATTCCGATTCAGATAATCCTGATCTCCGAACACTCAAGTAAAGAAAAATTGCATCGAGGAACGTCCTATATCTGTGAATATCATTAGCTTATTCAAGGCAAATCAGTTGAAAGTAACGTAGAAAATCAACAGGGAATTTCTGTTTATTATCTATGGTGTGATTTTGAAATTTATTTATTTGAATGTTTTTGATACGAAGATTTTTTTTAAGTGCTATTCTTTTCTTGACTTTTACAGACCTGGCACACAACAAGATGGTGCAGGATGAGTGAGGGTGGGAGCCAGGGTCCAGAATCCCTGGGCCCTCCATATAGTGGGGGACATCCATCCTCCCAAACCCCCACCCCATCTTCCACCCAAGAATGTTACAAAGATGATTTCAGCGAGTCGGACAGTGCTTCCAAGTCTGGGCTTCCACCATTCAGCTCATTCACTGAGGTGGAAGGTCTGTGTTCGAGGTTGGGAGATGGGTTTGGTGAAGGCCTTACAGGAAGACTACTGGACATTTCTGGGTGGGAGTTCTACGGAGAGGGATTGACTGGACGTTTGTTAGATCGTGGAAGTCTAGGAGAACATCTTGCGGCTCCGCAGCCTCAATATCGGCCTTGGGAAAGCAAAGCAGAACAAGACTTAATCAAGGCAGTTACCACTGCTGTGACTACAAATAGCTCAGGGTCCACTATCCCAGCCTTTTCGGATACGTTTGGAGGTCCAAAGTTACCGTCTTTTCAGTCTCAGTTTCAGCCGTTTCCAGATCCGACCGGTAATGGAGAGGCATCTCCTTCAGGGTTACCAAGTTTTCATACTCTAGCTGCAAATCCTAGGTATCCATTAGTTCCGGCACCTGTTCAAGCTCGAGAGATACCGGCCATCCAGCAACAGTTTCTGGATGAACGGCATATCCAGCTGTTTCATAGTCAACCATTTCCTCCTCCTGCTCTTAATAATGCTCAATTTCACGGCCTACCACCGAGTGCTTTGACTAATAATACTCAGCCACCTCCTCCTATTGTGGTAAAGACTGAACCACTAGATAACAAGCATTTTCCACACCCCTTGCGAGAGCCAATGGACAAAATGGACACTAGCAAGTACGGTGACAATCAGGTTAAGTTTAGTGAGAGTCCCACGCAGCCAAAGTTTGGTGATAATCTTGTCAGACAGGACTCAAGGAAAAAGGAAAGACGGAAAGCTCGTGTGTCGTCAATGGAAGGCTCGGAGAGTGATGTCTCGACGAGAAGTAGCAGTGCCGAAAGCTCAGGTCAAGTCGCAGCAGTGTCGAGTACAGGGCCCAATGAACCGGGCAGTGATGGTTTCAAGCCTCCACCGATTCCTGAGGACGGTGAGAAACCGGTAAAGAAAAAGCGAAAGCGTTGTGGGGAGTGTGTTGGTTGTCAACGGAAGGACAATTGTGGAGAATGTGCGCCGTGTCGGAATGATAAGAGCCATCAGATTTGCAAGATGCGGCGATGTGAGAAGCTCACCGAGAAGAAGGTAGGAAGAGATCTATGTACCACTTTTTTTTGGAAGTTGATACATTTGCTAGTATCTTAGTGCATGGCAACAGTTTTCGTTTCTGAATGTAGATGTCCATATTTCATTCGCAAATTTATTTATTTGAGATTTAACCTAGAATACTTTGTCATGCTAAGGTATCGAACAACGTAATTATGTTGTTTGTGATAAGGAGTTCTTATCCATTAGTTTTAGTTTGTAGTCGTTCTGTAATCGATTTGACTCAATTAAGTCTATGATTATATATATGTTTCTAATACAGCTCTGCGCATTCGGTGTTCCAACACTTTTACAATGGCTACCAGAACCTTTATATTTATAATGTGTGTGTTCATTGTGAGATTCTTATGGAAAATTTGGACTAAGATCTCCGTAATTCTCTACTTGGAGAATTTTGGATCCAATCAAGATCATAGTTGAACATTTGGAGTCCATAGGCGATATATAATACTATTACTCATTGTTTTGAATTATATCAGACGATGTTGTTGTTGTAAAAGCGCGCTCGACTTCAGTGCGAGCGGTCCCGGGTTCGATTCCCGGTGGGGCTAAAATATTTCGGTGTTGACCCAGCATCGTGAGGAGAATTGGGGAGCTGCTGTGAGTAAAAGACAGTGGCGATCACAGTGGGAGCTTCGGCTCTCCTCTCCCAACCCGTCTGGTCAGCGTGGGAGCAGTAGACCAACTCCTCCCTTCGGGGAGAGGCCTCATCCACTAGTGGATTGAATATGGCTGTGATATATATATGTGAAGTGTCAGCTTCACAATCGAAAGATCTTGGGTTAGAACTCAGTAGCCAAGTCATCCTCACTAAAGTTTTCAGCCGTGCAACGCTAATGTCGGGATGGTACCTTCAAATGAGGCTCTGGCTGACATCTTTCCTCGATCCCAATTCCTGTCTGAACCAAAGGTGCTTAAAGGCCATAAGTACAATTAAATTCATGAAGCAAATTGGGGATGGAGGGGTGGTCATTTTGACTTTTTTTTGACAGGGTCTTCCTGCTTTACCTGCTGCATTAGGGATGGTACTTCGAGGACAATTTGCTTCCGAAGTTATAATTATCTCTTACGTACGGGCCTCAAAATATCTATTACATTTCTAGTTGAAAGATTGTCAGACCAATGCTATTAAGATTGAGATACGCCTCAATGTGTAGTGTAATTGTGTATTATTCAGCGTTAAATAATCTCCTTCTGGGATTAACTGTGTAATGTGCGCAGCGTTACTTCATATCTTCAGTAATAATGTATATGCAACCCTCCGATGTCACTTTTTCCCCTTGTTTTTAAGAGAATTGAACAGGTGAGTAGTTAGTACAAAAACTTTTTTTTTTATTTAAAAAAAATGCTTTTTCACATTTTGTGTTGCATGTACTCTGATTTTATAAATAGATTTTTCATTACTATTGTGTTCCATGAAACCTTAGGAGTTCTGTCAAAAGAATCATATCGTTATTTTACTGTGTATAGTCTTGGATTTGGTTTCAAAATCGAAGAGTATCTTGTTTTAGGTTGTGCAGCACACAATTGAGGCATATTCATTCGGTATATCGAGAATTTTGAGTGGTAACCAGGTCTCGAAACTGAAATTTTCACGAAACTGAACGCTGTACCTTCAGTTAACATGCTATTGTCCTTTTTTTTTTTTGTCTATAATTACCATATTGACGGGACGGAACAGGAAGGTTCCATATATTCACGAACCGGAACGGTGTTCCGTTCCGTTCTGCACCAGTCCATTTCGAACCCTGGTGGTAACGGATGAGATTTGCTTCACAGCTCTGTATCGGGACGGGCTTAAACCATAGTGCTGTTACCACCCATTAAATCCATTTTATCTGTATCTTGCTTCACAGCGTACTCTATAATGGAGTGAAAATACTATACGGTTTTTTATCCAGTTATTTTGCAGTTTTGGGTACCGTCGTATTACAGTATATTGCCAAGTTGAATTGAACTTTGCAGTAACGATTCCCGTTTCTATTACTTTCTTTTAAACGTTCTAAATTTGTCTTTACTGAGAATTCCCAAATGGAATGAAATTCACGCTACTGAGGTAGCCTATATAAAGTAACTGTCACGTTAATAACTTCTTTTCTACGAGGATTGGGGAAGTACCATCCTAGGCTTAATTCGGTAGTATTTTCTTGTGTGCGTGGTATAATTGGGGATAAACAGGAAAGATATCAGTCAGGTTCGATCCCATAGCCTCTGAAGTACGAGACGAACATATCTGCAGACACAACAGAACTGAACAATAACATCAGTTCTATACCAGTCAGGGATGTTACGGCGATATCAGTCGAATACTGTTCAGTCTTGCTGTCTTTGCCATGTTGCGTTTACAGTTCTAGTAGTCTGCACCCAGCCCCCATAGGCCAGACGGTAATGTCGCTGATTTGACAACCCCGCTTCCCAACATCCTGACTGAGGGTTTCATCTGTTTCACCAGGCGGATGCCGGGATGGTGTCTTACAATACTCTGGCTGATACCTATAGTGTTACCCGAGAGACGAGATTGAGACTATCTCGAAAATGTTTTGTTCAGAAAGTGTCTCGTCTCGTTTCCTTAGGTATTTCTCTGTCCTGTCTTGTGGGCAACACTAGATACCTACCCCGTCCTGGCCTGAGCCAAAGATGCCAAAAGGTCACGAATAAATTCAGTCTAGTACTGTACTAATTTGTTTCTGCCATTCGAGTCTTCGATATTACTGTGTAGTTTGTCGACTGAGGTATCAAATGTCGCTATTTATGCTGGTGGAACTGGAGAATACTTGTATTTGAATTTAGTTTTAAGGCCTTCAGGCAACTTTGGCTCAGGCCGGATGGATGATGATGGGATGAATTGGTGAAATGAAGAAAGTGGGAGGAAACGGGAGAACCCCGAGAAAGCCCATGAACAGAAGTGAGCACTCTACCAATTGAGCCACCGCGGCCCTGGAGAATACTTATGTATGATTCTACTTAAACATTAAAGACGCCAGACTTTGTGATTTATATCTTTGCTCTTCCACAGTATCGAGTTTTAATTTATTTATAACCTTTAGGCATCTATGGTTCAAGGCCAGTATACAGATGGGGAAAATATACGGAAAAGAGTTGACCAGGGATTAGGTTGAAGGTACCATCCCGGTATTGCTATGTGTGACTGAGGAAAGGCCCCAAAAATCTCATTCAGGATGGCCGGTCGCTGGTATCGAACCCATAAACCCCCGAATGCAAAACAAATGTTCTACCAACTGTCACTACTGTGGAGTCCGGAGGCTTGGAGCGGGTGTGTTCTCTCTGGGTGGGGGGGGGGGGGGGGGGGGCGTTTTGTATGTGTACCGGATTCAAGCCACGGCTTGGTTCGGATACCACGATAATTGTAGGTCCCAGTATTGCCCCATTCACCAGGTGAGACTGAGTAAAGCGAGGAGGGAAAACCCTATTCGGGACAGCAAGTGATAAATAGTATATGGCATCTGTCGGAAAATTTATTATTTATTAACAATAGTGGAGATTCTAGTAATTAATTTTGTACGGAATTTGTTATTTACAGACGTTAATAGCTTTGAAAATGTCCTTCTGTTTCAGTATCACAAAGCAATATTATACTAGCTCGAGTGATAATGACAGTCGAGATCTGCATTTGCACAATCCAAATTGCAATAGTTTTAAATAGTATTCACTTCTGTGACGTGGTCTCATTTCAGAAATATTTTTTTTAAGTGCCCCCCTCCCCCCAGAAAGAAACACTTTGATTTTTTCGAGCTAGGCCCACCTTGGTCAATTCTTCTAGTAAAAAAAAAAAAAAGAAAAAGAAAGAAAATACGTTAAGGAATTGATTTTCGGAAATGTTGACGACCTGAACCAAAAGTCGCCTGAAGGCCTTAAATAAAATCCAGATTCCTAAAGTCATAATATTACATTACTTGATTGCACAGTATTTTGTAACCTAAGTCCATCACAAGCTCCGAATTCCGACATTGGTTTGTTGGAATTGGGGAAGGGTTTGTTGGAATTGGGGAAGGCAAGGATCACTGGGGTAAGAAGGCTTCGAAGCTGTGCTACCTCTCGCGAACTGCTGTGATATGAACGACTAGTGCTACTAAACCACAGGGGCGATACCTTTTCAGCTTACTGTACTTGCAACCAAGCGCCCCGATAATATTTATACTACCTCCACCAAGATTTTAGGTACACCGGGAGGAGATATTTCATGAAGGAATTTATTTATGGCCCTTTAAGGTATGTATAGCTCAGGCCGAGATAGAGGAGGGGAAAAGATGCGGGTAGAGTCGTTCAGGGCCTAAGTTTAAGGTACTTTCCCGGGCATTTGCCTGGTGTGACTGAGAGGAATACCTCAGTCGGAATGGTAGGCCACTGAAATGTGAAAATCAGGTGTAAAAAATCGTTTATCTGTAATAACCAGGAGTGTAGTAATTATTTTGTTTGTATGGCTCGAATGCTCTCGGTATAAACGAAATTTTCTTACATTTCTGTCTGGGGGGGATACTTATTTAAAATTCTTGTTGCGTCGTGACATGTGAGTCGTTCTTGTTATTGACGGTCTTCTCCCCGAATTAAATCCTGGCAGAGTTATTGCATTGCGTAAGCTTATCAGCTTCGTCCATTCAGTTACTATAGTCAAAGCGTAATCAATTCGTCAAGATTGGAAGATCTCATCCTTGATTTCATGGAAAGGAAGATTGTCTTTTTCTTTCAGTATTATTATTATTTTTCCAAACTCCCAATCGTATGTGTAGTTGATTTTCCAAAGGATATGTTTCGGAATGTTTTCGTAATCCTTGTTGGAATTTTCGGAAATACTGAAACCCTGCGATTTGCTGTATTTGTGCATAGGACTCCTCTTGTTGAGTACAGTCACCATTGTTGGTAGAGTTCCATTGCAATGTTTAGATCATGTATCATTGACAAAGTTAATACAAAATTATCTATCGAGTATCCAATGCACATGTTTCGGGAGTTTCTCTGGCGTACAGAATAACGTTGTTTTCGCGTTGCTAATATTCTTGTTTTGAACCCGCTATCGACCATCCTGACGGATGGTACCGTCAAACTAAGCTTTAGGCGGCTTGCTTCCCATGTCCCTCTCGTCATCCTTATTCCAGTTTGAGATAAAAGATGCGTAAGTCCATAAAACAAATCAATTACCATGAAGAACCCTATGTTGAATCTAAGTGGATTATACTTGACTTTATCATGTGGACCAGACTATGGTACTAGCCTGCCAGAAATCTGAGAGATCACATGAGCGCCTTATTCTAAGTATCATCCCAGCATTCATTTTGTGAAACTGTGGAAGAGAATGGAAATCGTTGATCAGAATGTCCAGACCAGAACCTACATGCCTCTCAGTGCTAAACCGAGCTCTGCGACACTGCCCACTAGATCACGGGTACTGGGTAAATGTATCCTGTAATTTTCATAACAATGAGGACTTCTGAACAATTAATGTACTCACTTTCTTTCCTAAAAGTAAGAGGAATTGTGACGTTGAATTTGTTGGTTTTACGTTCCGTTTTTTTTTTTTTTAAATCATCGGGTTATGTCTTAATGCCGAAATTCACCATGAATTGTGTGAGATTTGTGGTCTTCCAGCAATGAAAAAGTAAGGTAATGTAGGTAATGGTGTCGTGAGCTTGCGGAAAACCGTACACGGCATACAGGGATTTAAGCAAACCACCACAGCACAGAAAACCATAACTCATGAGCAGTGCTTTCTGCAACCAAACAAGTTAGATCTGCGATTCTGCTAACAATTGCAAAGGATTTTAGCCACGCAAGCATTAATTTTTACAAAATAGGCCGGCAAGTGTCAAAAAAATGTTTATGCCAAGTTTGACGCATTGTTCTTATTGCATGGAAGCAATTTGAACAATCGATTTTTTTAGAAAATGGGCTGGCAACACTGAGCGACTGCACCAATAGAGTGTGCTCCTGAGACTGAGCTGGTCTACCCAAAACCTTTCGAACAACACATCATGTGTGTCTTTACACCTTGTGCTTCATGAGAAATATGTTCCTGGGGAGCGGGAACATTTGCAGTTTGTTCCTATTGTGTCAAACAATGTTTATGCCAAATTTGGTGCTGCTTTGACTAAAATAATGGAAGCAGTTTGAAAACAAAGATAATTTTATAGAAAGTAGGCTTCCAACACTCGTAAGTGGGTTGCTTGGCAACGCAGACTCTCTTAGCGTGGAAGCAGTTTGAACAATCGATTTTTTTAGAAGATGGGGATGACAACACTGAAGCACTGTACCAGTCAAGACTTTCAGGGATACTGAGCTAGTCTAGCCAAGACCTTGCCAAGGACCTCTCAAGCACTTTGTAATTCCTGGGCACGGACGGATGGATAACATGAGCAGGAATAGAACGTCTCTTTTGCTGTAGCTTTGTAAGGGACCTAAAAGTGTTCTGGTGGTTTTTATGGAGCCTGGAGCAACACTGTAGAAGTGTACTGTAAAACCCTTCCAATACTGTGATCTTGCTATTCAGAACCCATGCCGTGGGATGTTGACATCAGGGATTGTTCTTCACGATAATGCGTGTCCGCACACACTGCTGCCCGCACTTTCCAGAAAATTCGTCGACCATGTCTTTTCTACTTCTGTTTTATCAGCAGTACGAGGAGAGTAAAGAGTTGATAGTTGATGATGATGGACTGGCTGATTTTTCAAACGGCGGCGGATTTATATGCACAGGGTGTATACAAAAAAGTTTTCTCCCTTGGTACACAAAGTTCTTGAAAACTAAAGGGACTACATAGAGGAATGAAGTATATATGTGTGCAAATTTTGAGCCAGTAATGAAAAATTTTAGCTTTTTTTATTTATTGACCAACCGGTTACCCGTCCTGTCAAAATACGCTTTGTAGTATAACGGGCTACATTATTACCTAGGATAGTAACATATCTTTCCACCGACTGTCCTCATAGATTCTGCTCTATGCAGTAAAAATACCAAGATTACTACCATACATCGGTCTGGTCGTAGCTCGTTAGATTGTTGCCTTTACATTCGGAAGATCCTGGGCTGTGTGGACTTTGTGATGGAGAAACACCGTGTGCGTGGGTTTTCTCGTGGTGCTCCCGTTTCCTCCCACTTCCTTCATTCCACCAATTCATCTCATCATCATCCATATGGTCTAAGTCATAGTTGCCTAAAGATCTTAAATTCAATTCAGAAGGTCCTGGAATCAGGCTGATGCAGAGATGGTACTCTCAACCCGGGCTTCGAATTTCCTTACTCTATCTTGGTTTAAGCCAGTGATGGCTAGGGGCCACGAATAAAATCCAAGGTAGGTTAGCTGTTGAAGACTTGTGTTCATTAGTCGCGTGGATCTGTGTTCGAGAGTTTGAATCATAGCTGAGATGTTCGGGTTTTACCAAAACAGTTTGGCATCTGGACTGTTGGATAACGTAAGTACTGGTTTGAGTCTGAAGTGAATGAGTTGACTTATCCGAAGATGAGATAAAAACCGATCAGTGGGGATATGTAAGTGGATCCTACGTGAAATTTCCAGATTCCATTATTTTGCGACTGGGCAGTCTGCGGTTATCGTCTCATAGTCTGGAGATCCTCGGCGTTAGTTTGTATTCGTCAGAAATATCGAGAAACTGGAGAATATGAGCTTGATCGTCATTTGTTTTCATGTACAGAAAGTGAACGTACATCAACTGTTTTCTCCCATAAACATGCCTATATCCTATCATCAGTGACACTAAGAAAATATCGCTGGGATGTAATTCATACAAGTTCTATCATCTTCTGTATCTAGAGCAGTGCCCTGCATTCGGACACGATCTCAGCCGGGCCCGGTCTTGATAAGACCAGAAAAGTGAGTACTGAACGCAATCTCTGTTTTCAAACCTGTATGGTCCGGTTTCTGGCCAGGTTCGGATCGAGCCGGACGGTGTGTATGTAAAATCGGGCCTGAATGCAAGGCTGTACTCCAAACTACAACGTAAGAGTTTTGATTGAGTTCGTGGAATCCGTTACAGGGGTTAAATTTAAGCAGAGTTTTGAGTCCATGGAAGAACACTTCGTGCTACGCAAGCTGTCTTTCCCCAGTACTTGACTATCTTGACAAGTCGTGTAAAACCTTGAATTACTGTAAATGCTGTAAAATTAAAACATTTTTGAAATCATAAAATTAAAACATTTTTGAAATCCGTGGCTTCGTGTCATTTTGAGTAAGAAATTAGTATTTTTGACGTAGTTTGTCACTTCGGTTATTATTTTTTATTTTTTTTATTTGTAAAATGGAAATACCTGAGTGAATGTATTTTTTTGATGTGCTTGAGAAATTGCCTTGTGTAGAGTTGGAATGATGCTCCTGTGGCCATTTTTAAAAAATAAGCGTTCCTTACGAATGTTTTCTCTTTTAGGGAGCAAATCGCGGAATGGGAAGAGTGAGTATATTTGAGCCTAATTTTCTTTTTTCTGTGTGCAAATCCATCGTTGACGAGGTAGGATCGTTTGAATACTACTTACATGCTTCGGAGTATTTGTATTATTTTTTATTTTTTTCAGTAGAACGTTGCACAGATGTAGATCTTAAGGTCTTTTTAGTTTATATGAGTTCCACCAACGCATGATATTCTATCTTGCCGTAGTCGTACAACAATAGTAGTTGCCTAGAAGTGGACCCTTAACATTATAT
The DNA here is from genome assembly GCA_022664845.1 of Lepisma saccharinum. Taxonomy (NCBI): domain Eukaryota; kingdom Metazoa; phylum Arthropoda; class Insecta; order Zygentoma; family Lepismatidae; genus Lepisma; species Lepisma saccharinum. Next base: position 43,030 of record JAGDQP010002195.1, read on the forward strand.
ACTATCTTTTTGAGGGTCATTTTTGTAGAATGTTTTTGTCAGTTAATAACCTTGGCTGAAAAAAAAAAACGAGGAAAAATGTAGTTGGAAAACTATACTGTATTTAATGAAGGTTAAATAACATAGATACTAATTAGCGTGCTACATAACTATTCCCAAAACTTGTACTGGGAATCAAACCTAGGTCCTTTCCTTAGTGAATGAACTGTTTTGTCTCGGAGCTTGTGTCACTGGTACAAAAGGGGACCTGGGACCCATTTTAAAAGAATATATAACGTTACTTAAATAGTTATATTCCTTAACTGTTCTGCAGTCGTGATAGCGAAACGTCCAAATCTGTTTGCGAATATTGGAAAGCCTAGTCCAGTCATGCAGAGAGAGTCGAAATTATCTACACAGATCACCTTGCAGCGCAGCGATGCTAGTTTTATGAGTAATTTTAACAAGGACATCATTTTTTGGGAAGATTAATATTAAGAGAGAAACTTTAATGTAAACCTAAACATAACAATAATAATTATTTGCAAAATATGCATATTTTCAATTACTACTTTAGTTAGGAAAGAAACTATTACGTAGTTTCAGGAAATTTATTTTTACGGTATATTATGAGTTAAAAGACAATAAATACCATATTATATACTTATTCCGAATTGATACAGGCTATTTAAAGACGTCCAATGAGCACATAAACGGATAAGACAGGATATAAGCTTCAAGGTCATGCTTTAACAGCGGCACATACATTCATTAATGTGCTTCCTAAGCCGAAATAGCAATCTTTGGCAAAACTTTTCTCCTATGCCCGTTTAAGAGTACTTCAAAACATACCTTGGTTAGAGAATGTATTTACATTATAAAATACTTCTATGCTGTTTGTCTTTCCAGTAGAGGGGGTATGTTACAAGTCTGCTTAACAAAATCATAGTGACTTGCGAAGAAGTAATTGTTATAAGTTTTAAAAGTATGTGGAGAATGCAACATGGAAATTACATTTTTAGATTTTATAATCTTTACAGATTTGTTAGTTATGTCTGAAGCCTAAACTGTATTCTGCCTCTGTAAAATGCTTCTTTGATCAGACTTATGGTTGTATCGGTACATGTCCCTATTCTAATACATTACAAGTCAGTGTCCTTGTATGAGTCGTGCATCCGCTATTATGTTTGGTTTTTTACACTTGGTAGGAGCCAGTGCTAATCACTTATTCTAGCTACGTTGCCACTGCCTGAGTGTGTAGTCAACCAGTGTCAAATCGTGAGATAAAGAAGCTTTCTCCCATTCCATCGAAGATATCGTATCATTTCGGTGGGGGGGGGGGGAGCTTGACAGTGTTCCTTTTGTTATCCACTAAAAAAAAAATAAGATATCCAACAAAGTCTAAATGCAGGAAAGTACGAGGAGAAACGAAAATACAATTTTAAACTTTTTTCTTTTTTCGATTTAGGTTCATGTCGTGGTCGTGCTGGCTATTCTGAGCTGATTTTCCTCTTAGTTGCACTGTTAAAATGCCTTGATGGTATCTAAAGACATTAGCCTCTATTTGTCTCCGGAAGTTCTTGCATAGGGATGTCTTCTCTCAACTTAGGTCATAGATGACAGCCAGTGAAACCCAGAACTCAGCTAATCCGTTGGACTCGAAAAACTATCTTCAAAACTTGATTTTTTTTAATATGAGCCAGTGGACTTCGGCCCCTCACGATTCACCTTTAGCTGTTAAAATCCACACCCATGCTCCTGCCGGGACCTTGGAGCCGATGGCCTACCGCCGCAGACCGCTCGGCTGGCAAACCATCTTCAACAAGAAGATCTTGCACGTATTTCAAGTGTCCGTTGCCGAACTGGAGGTTGGTCTATCAACTCAAAGTTCTGTTAGTCTCGAAGCCAGAACAGAAAGATTTTCCAGGGGGTTTCCTCAGTAATACGAGACAAATGCCAGGATGGTACATCTAACTACATCATCTCCTCTACCCTGTCTCGGCCTGAGCCAGGGATGGCTAAAGAACGTAAATAATTTCTAATTCCAGAACTGATGATTATTTTAATATAACTTGCTAGTATCAACTCCTATGCTCTCGTATGTTAGTTAATGTAAGATAAAGTGTAATTAATAAGAAATTTTATGGACATGATCACTGATAGTTTTACCTCTGGGTGTTTCTAATATCTACATTTTTTATTATTATCTTCCTGTTTTGAAAAATTAAGTAATTCTCCCAGTTTTATTCGAATTTTTCATCCTTGAATTATACATGAAGGTAAAACACGCCTTATTTTAACCAAATTACGTAGTAGTTGCCAGATAGTGAACGGGGTATAACAGATACTGCCTATCTTCTTTAAAGGACTTCCACTTAACCCGTAATAATAGTGTTCTTTATACATTTTACACAGTAAAAGTGTAGAAAGTGAGGCGTTTTTCTCCGGTTTGAAACTAGAATGTTTGGAGGTGTTGATAATAGAATTGTCTACAGCCAAGGTCAGTGTCTTGCAATTTCCTAAAGTGTAGAAGAAAAAAGCTTCCATTGATGCATTTCGGTTCAGCATTTGTTTTTTGCATATTACATCGGGGCAGGCAAGGTGCAGTAAGTTTCACATCAAGGGTTATTATATATATATATTTTTTTCTTTCTTTTGGGTGGGGTATGTGTACCTTTTTTGTATGTCTATGATGGTAAATAGGCCGCCGTTGTTTTGATCATAGGGGTCGTGAAGCCTGCCTTCTAGTGTAGGAGTTGAAACCGCGATTTTCATGGTCAATGCCACTATCGTAGGGAATCACAAGCGACCCCCAAGAGAGAAGGAAGCTTGAAAATGCAAGCGAGAGAGCTCTTGCCTGCCTTGGTTGGACTCGGGCCGTTTTGGCATGAAACCAAGCAGACACTTTGTGCGAGAGAGAGGGTTGGAAAGGGGTGGAGTGGAGCAGGCAGGGGGCAATTTCGCTGCTACTACTATTACTACTACTAGTAGTAGTAGTAGTGCGGCGGATGGCCGTCGTCGTAGTAAAAGAGAAAACGGTTTCGTTGGAGAGTTTCGATCGAAGACGAAAGAGGAGTGAGCACCACGCCAGACCGTACCGTGACGAACTCTAGACGGTGCGTGCTGTGTTCAGGGGGAGGAAAGGGGGTGGCGGGTGGTGAACATAGGAGTGAGGTATCTATCTGTAGAAAAATACGCCTCTGACAACTCGGAAGCTTTTTCCCAGTTCCTGGTACTGCTTGCATGTCGTCTGCCTTTTTTTAAAAAATTCCATTTTTCTCGTCAGAAACACATGGATTCTTATAATGATTACAAATGTTGTTGAAGCTGCCTCTATATGCGCCGTTTTTCTTCTTTTTTCCCCGTGATTATTTACATGCAATATAATACAGTATGGGCCGGTCACATAGCTAGACGAACAGATGGAAGGTGGACGACAAATGTACTACATTGGATTCCTAGAGAAAAGAAGCGACCGAGACGACGACCGAATGCAAGATTGGTAGATGAAATCAAGCGTTTTTCAGGAGCTACATGGCTGAGAATAGCAGCAGACCGAGATATGTGGAAAGAAAAGGGGAAGGCCTTCATCCAGCAGTGGATAGAAAACTGCTGATGTTGATATGTTAACGAAAGAATAGTCAATTGTCTTCTGTAAATTACACACAGTTCCGTTGTAGTTTTCATGTACCCAATTTTTTTTTGTTATATATATATATATATATATATTGCAATGAGTAATGCTGAATTTAATTATTATGCTGTAATTTTAGACATAACTTTAGCTGTACTGCGCATGCCATAGTGTGCTAAATTATTTTCATGCATATTCATTGATGCTATTTTTTTAAAACTAACTATTTACTCGAAAATAAGCGCCCTCTAGAAGATTTGTGGCGGTCTTGAGAATCCATTTATTACGGTATGTAAATATAACCACTATACGATCACGGCTCGTCATTGGCTGCAAAACCAGTGACTTACTAAAAGTATCCCAGGTGCGTGGACAGGTCGCTTCTTCTCTCCTCTTCTAAGAAAAGCGAGCGGCCTGTCCACGGACCTTGAGAAGTATCTATCCAGATCGAGTTAGTACATCTTTTCATTCTGTATATTGCAGTGTGTTGGGTGAGGTTTGGAGCCCGGACCTTAGTCTATTTTTACCATTTGTCCAAAAACGTATTATGCGATTATAAGCGCTCTACAAGTATTTTGGCCCTACGTTTTGAAAAGAAGGGCGCATATATACGAGTAAATACGGTATTTCGGAAGGTCAACCGTTGACCCCTGTGGCGTATTTCGAATCAATACAAGGTTCATTTGCACTAAAAGTGGGTACCACAATCTATTTTTGCAGTTTGGTAAAATTATAGTGTATATTCTGTCCGGTGGCAGTTTTATCACCCAAAGGTTCCGTCGTAAGGTGAATCGGTTGTGCTTTTGCCATTATACGCGGAGAAAGCGTGTAGTGCAAACTGAGAGGGAGAGCCCCTGATGTGGGCCATAGCATACCCAAAACCAAACCAGTCCACCAGTTACGTCACCCTACACGTTATCAAGTGCTGAATATTCTGAAACGGTGCATCTCGTGCTGATAGTTTTTTGTTTTTGTTTTTTACCATATGAATATTTTGATAATACGTAGAATAACGACCCAGGCCACTTTCCTTCTTATTCCATTTCCAGATACCTTCAAACTTAGGCTTCCGGATACCGGCTTTCTTCCCGCATTTCTCTATTTCGGCCTGAGCTACAGATACCTAAAGACAAAAATCATTCAAATTCTGAACTTTCTATGATGAGCCGTGTAAGATTTCCCTTTCCTCATACATTATCATTCGTTGTTTTTTTAGACATAAAGTTAGTTCAGGCCATAAATAAAATTTACGGAAAGATCGATTATAATAGATAAATTAACCTACGTTTTAATAACAAGGAGTGAATGGCGAACTCCTGCATTTTAGAGGAAACCAAATTCAGGTTGAGTGAAGTGGATTGGATAAGTCTTTTTCATTCGTCCGATCTTGCTCTTTTCTTCCTGTCTGAGCGTCAAGGTAGAGTGGGATTCTAACCAGTGTGAACTGCTTTCAAAATTTACTTTACGACAACTTTTCCAACTTGCCAACTTACCTACCACCCCGATATTCGTCTGATGCGATTGAGTGGAATGAGGGGGCGACTCTATTGGAATAGCCTGCGACAGAATTCGTACTAATTATTGTAGCAATTGATACCAAAAGACACCTTTGTTTGATTGTTCATATAGCGGCTTCGACTGCCAGGCTAGTTTGGTTCAAAAGAAGAGTGTCACGTCGTCAGGACAATGATTGTTCACCTACGGTTTCTTTCATTATGTGGTCAACGAGACCCATAACGTAATTCAAGTAGTTCTTCCCAGTGTAACACCAATATTACCAACCCCTACTGAGATTGAACTCGGAACCGCTTGCACCGAAAGCGAGATCATTAACCATTGGGCCAAACAAGAGCTCATGGAACTCAAAATGTGAGCGGCTGTAAGCCAGTTGGTTTAGCAATCGAGAGTTCCTGGTAGCGATTCCAGCGGCCACTCATCCTGATTCCTGACTGGGTTATTTTAGGGGATTCACTCAGTCATACCAGACGTCATATCGCGTCCAGACTCCAGGTTACCCAATTGAATTGACGCACAAACGGTTTTTTAAGATGATAAAAAGGTAGTTTATTTTAAAATCCTGTTTTCGATTTGTATCAATTTATGATTGTTTTTCCTTCTAATTTCTAAATAGTGAGAAGTCATGCTTAAATGTACTTTCAGGTATAGAATTCCCTGTTATAAGTAGATGTTTTATGTGTACGTATTTTTTAAATACTTTGAGCGCTCTTAGGTTACAATGTTAGCAGGCTGTTGTATTATTTTCATTCTGTATAATGAAGATACAAGGCGGTAGGTGCTAGAACTGTCGCTTATGATTTCTTGTGATATGGGCACAAGTTTTTCTCCTTCGATTCATGAAGATTATATTCGTTCTATTGGGCTACAATCCATAAAATGTTCACCATTAACGTCAGCCTTGAAAATTATACATGGTACTAAGGAGCAACACCGTGTATGTGTTTTATTAGGTACTGCACTATAAGCATGTGAATTTGCACTGCAATAAATGTTTGATAAGCACGTGAGATCAAAGAGTTTTGCACCTTTAAATAGCACTTAGCGTAATCAGCCATTCGTTTTCCGTAGCGGCTTGATGCATGTGCGTGTGTATGTTCCATATGTGATGGTTGTTGACTAATTGCCTTCTAAAGAGGAGTATTTATGTTCTCTAACAAGTAGGGGAAGTGCATGTAAGAAACACCAAAATAGCCGTGCTGAAGGTGAAAATGATGCGCCTTTCCCCTTTATCTTTTTGTCGGTGAGGAATGGCAGGCTGACTCTGCCTGCATGTTGGGTTGGTGTAGCAAAGGGTTGAGCACGACCTTCCCCACGCTGGAAAGCACGGAGCCAGCCTCGTATCGGCTACGACGTCTACGGCTTTTTCTCACAAGAGATATTTCTCGGGAGTCCTTGCGTGCGAGGAGGTGGTGAGTGTCTTCTACTGAGGAAGGTTGGGACTTCAATTCAATAGCTTGAATCTCTGCTCGCCGTGTGTGTGTGTGTGTATGTGTGCGTACCGGCGGAATTTCTCCTTCAACGTTAGATCGCTTGCATGGGTTTTTGAAACTCTACCAAAGCCAAAGCTAGCTTCAACCAACAGCAGACCCAACCCACCCGATCGATGGAGGGCGGTAGTGTAGAGTGAGTCATCAGGAGGGTTTTTTTTCAGTGGGTTGGGGGTTTTGTGGGTGGATGAGGGGTTGGAGCCGGGGGAGGGGGATACTAGTAGTAGTTGCTTACCAAAGGTCTCTCTCTCTTCTCTGGAAAACTCGGAAGACAGCCAGAAAAAGAAGAGAAGCGGAGAGTACACGTGGGGAATTCAAGTGACATTACAGTCGTGTTGCCTATCGATCGATTGTAAAGGCGGCAGAAGCACTGATTAAAGCTGGCTTTTTAAATTTCCTTCTCCGTTGATGATGCATCATCTGAAATTGCAATTGAGTTTTCCTTTTTTTTTTTCGTGTTCGTATGAAAACACAGTTATCGACCTATTTGAAGGATGAATTTAATTTCAATTTTCTTCGTCTTCAATTACATGTGCGTTGGCGCTTTATTAATAAATGATTTCACTTACGGTTTGGAAAATAGAAAGTGTCTCAGTCTTTAGTAATTTCTATCTTTTTTTTCTCCATTTCTTTCTACCCTTCATTGTTTCTTTAATATAGAAAAATTGTGTTTATCGTTGCACGATACAAAGCAGTCGCATTATGGTTGCTATAGTGTGTTTATATAGTCTTGTACGAACTGGGACTTTTGGCAGTGTTTTGAAAAAATAAGGGACTTTTGGCAGTGTTTTGAAAAAATAAGGGACTTTTGGCAGTGTTTTGAAAAAGTAAGAGCGGAAATCTGTGTAAGAGGGAAATGTAAATACGTAATTTCAATCTTGTGTAATTTTTCGCGGTGTAGCAGAAGTAATTTTGGTTTTTGACACAAAATCCGTGAGCACTTGAATCGAGGGGAACGAATCGTCGCTGCTGGATTTTTTTTTCTTATATAACACTGTGTCCTGATGTATGAAAACTGTAATTTATGGCTTGTATCTCCCCCCCCCTTGAAAAAAATATATCGCCAAATTTCTTTCTTACCTTTCACCGTACCATTCTGTGTAATTAAAAGTCTAATTTTGAATACTAAAAATATTGAAGTTTTGAAACGTAGAATTTGGTGGCAAATTTTAATGAAGTTATAAACAAACGTTAATTGGTTTAACGTTTTAATTTCATACCAAATTTTGGTCAGTAGTAGGTTCACTCACAAATGAGGGTGAGAATCAGCAATACTATTACTATTTCAATTCTTAAAATTTATTTGTTCTTTAGGCACCTTTGGCTCAGGTTTATTATGTGGACGAGAGGATCTAGAGCTTGTTTAGTGTAAGGGTAGCATCCCAGCATAAGCGTGGTGTGTGATAGGAAAGTCTGATGAAAACACTCAGGATGGCTGACTGCTGGGATTGATCCCAGGAACTTCAGAATGCAGCGCTCTAGCTTCGGTCATAGAGCACTTCTACTTTTCTATATAGAGACTTCACAAGAGCGTAAGGGTAGCCGCTTGCCAAAATAGCGTGTTGGAGCGAAGAAAAGCGAAGCTGAAGGATACCGTACATGCTTCGCTTTGCTCCGCCTTAACTCACTGTTTTGGTCTGTGGCTACCCGTGTGAGTAGTAGGACTTTTTTTACAGCCAAATATTTCAGACAGTTTTCTTTCAAAATAGCATTTTTTTTTTTTTTAACTAATCAAATAAAATATAACCTGACTGCCCCATTACTAATGCACAATTTATCACCTTAACATGCTTTCAATTCACATTTTAAGACAACCTATCGACTACTAGCAGCAATTACAAAATGTACTGTTGTAACTATTATTATTTAAACGGAAAAAGTACGGAACAGGTGTTTTCAAAAAGGGTACGTGTATGGTAGGCTTCCCCACCGATGTTACATTATTCAATGGACGAATTCCGAAATTCCTTGTCTGTTTCGTATAATAAGGGCGAATGAGCACAATGGATTACCTAAATGTCAGAAATCATCTTGTTTCTGCTTCTCATTCAGCAAATTAGAGCTCTATTTTTGGTGTGGGTTGAAAATCAGTTCGGTTGTTTACCCCCATTTTGATATGATAAATATTCGGTTCGTTGGCTACTTGAGAGAAATCTCCCTCCCCTTCCTCTATGGAGTAATGTACGGGAGTTCCCCTCCACATACACACAGCACGCGACAAGTGTAAATGGTTAAGCGTCCTTGGCTCCTCCTGTTCTAGGCTCCCTCCAGATCTATAGGGACAGGGGAACTCAAGTTCCTCATTCCTTTCCCCCCTTCCCCTTGTGTGATCACACCATCATCTTTGGTTATCTTCAGTTTCATTGGCCGTGGGTAGCCACAATCTTAGGTGAGGTTACGCGAAAGCTTAGGGGTGCATAATTACTCTCTCTGCCTGCATTGCAGCGGTAACTTCTACGAGATAAATAAAATTTCGATAAGGATTGATTATTTTTTCCCGGGATGATGATAGTTATCTGCTGTAACTTGTGCACTGGATGTCAGGGGCATGCCGGGTATCAGTCACTTCTCTCGAGTCCGTCAGCTGAGTGAAAATACTGGTCAGAATGGTTAGGACCGCTTTAATCCATCTTTCCGTATCCCAATTAAAAATTCGAATGGAGAATGTTATGATTTAGTTTATTTATTAACTAAAGAGGGTTAAATCTGTCACAAGATGAATGAAAATCATTCCTCGGCGATCATACTATCGGAAAAGGAAATGAGGAAGGTAGCGGCCAGTATTTGGTTAGGTACCATCCCGGAATTGGGAGTAGCTAGGGACAACTCTGGAAAACCCCGGTCAGTATGGCCAGCAGCAGGGTTCGAACCTCAGTCTCTTTATACCTGGGCGTAGTCCGTGACCACGGGCAGATGGAGTAGTAGGTGGCTGTCAACTTGAAATTCCACTCCCGTGATCATAAGTGTTACTTAGGTATATTTCTTTCTTATCCGATTGTCATAAGCTAAGCCGACAAGCTTTCCCTACTAACACTGCTACTTACAAGTAAATATCTTCCCGTAGTGTCATTATCCGTGAAATTATTGTAGTTTCGTCGATCGGAAATCATTCATTGAAGGAAATCAAGTATCCTACATCACCAGCGATTGGCCAGGGTACCATGAAAACTCTATTATCTTGTATTTCCGATCTTTGGATCCTTTCGAACTCCAGATTTGCATCCTGTAACCTGGTTAAATACTACAATTGTTTGTAACTAAATAAATGTCGATAACTCGAAGTATTTTCTACTTTCCTTGGCACTTCGAGATATCGTTGTTCATCTGGTCTTGTTTCACAAAATGTATAATGTGCGGCTGCTTCGAGTATGTTGGTTATTCTTATTGGAAGGTTTCAGTTTTATTTTCAAGTCGGTCATACTAACATAATTTTCTCTAGGTATTGCAAAATGACACTGACGAGTGAACATGGCGAGATCTTAGCTGTTTCGTTCTTATGACAGGTGAATATTTCGTGGAGACAATTTTTGAAGAAGAAAATGATCTAGAAAACGTCGCGGACTTGGAATAGGTTCTGAGGAGGCACCCGGGCTCGAGCTCTGTTGCAGGCCATTCTGACTGAAGTTTTCCTGAGTTTTTCATTTTCACGAAAGATGCTATTATAGCTGCCTTGCAGCCCATTAGCGTAAAATTCAATTACTAACAGAAAAAAAGTATCTCACATATTGAAGATAATGCCAATTCAACAGAAGTTAAAGGGTAAGATTTAATTCACTGTTTTAAAATGGTCAATGTTCCTATCTATGTTGCTGGTGGTATTAAAACTGCAATGAAATAAAAAATGGTAGTTTTTTCCTCTCTCTCTCTCTTAAATTACCACTCTTTTAGACTTGAAACTTTGTACGCTTTCATGTGCCGGATGACTAGAAAACGCTATTATTTTTTTTTTATTTTTATTAAGAAATGTCTTATTGTAAGCCAGAAACGCCAGGTAATTCCGCAACCCACCACACTGCACTGCTATGTGGCGTTGCATGGTATTCAGGGGATTCAACCCACCAAAAAATTCATAGGAAATTATTCAGATATTTGTAACTTTTAAGAATTACCTTTATGACTAAACAAATTAGAGCTGCAATTCTGCTAACAATCGCAAAGGCTCCGGTCCCTTGATAGCATTTTAGCCACGAAAGCATTCATTCTTATAAAATATCCTGGCAACGTTGGTCGATTAGTATCAACATCCAGAACGGTTATTCTTCCGATACTACTTTACGGTTGCGAAAGTTGGAGTATGACTCTGGTAGTTGAGCTTGAATTACCTGTGTTTGAAAATTAGGTTTTGAGAAAGATATATACTGTTCGAAACGGGACGAGATGCCCGGAGAATGGAGGAGACTGTGTAATGAGGAACTTCACAGACTGTATGATTCACTCGACATTATAATGAAATCACGAAGGCTAAGATGGGCAGGTCATGTAGCTCGGATGGGGTTGGTTGGTTGGTTGGTTGCCGAAGGGGAAAAGACCGTTGGGAAGACCGAGACGACGTTGGGAGTATAATACTAGAAGGGAAGTAGGTGTTTGTGATGAAACCTGGCTTGATCTTGCTAAGGATAGAATCCTATGGAGAACGGTTTGTTACTGTGGCGATGAACTTGAAAGTTCCGTAAGCCATAGAGTTAGACTGTGAACATTGACGACTGCAGTGTTTAGGTACGGGGAAACCCATAGTACTTCTTTAATATGTCCAATAACGCGTATGCCAGGTTTAGCGAATGTGTTTAATTGAATGAAAGCAAGTGATGAAAGAAAAGTTGGCAACGCTGAACTACTACTACCAGTCAAGGCGGTTCCAGGAGCTCTGAGCTAGTCTAGCCAAGACCTTCTTTCCACTTTCCAACGACAACTCAGGTATATCTCTACACCTTGTAGTTCCTGACATTTAATTTCTAGATACGGAGGACGGACTCCATGAGCGGGAATTGAAGATCCCTTTAGTTATAGCTTTTCTATCAAGGGACCTAAAGGCATGGGGCGCCGTTCATAGGAAATAGTCGTCAATGCTGCTACAGTACTACTAGACATGGTAGTACCTTCCACCAGACATTGAAAAGTTACTGCCTACAAGTATCTGAAACGGATAATTTGAATTTTATTTGTTGCCTTTAGGCTCAGGACAGGATGGGGAAGTAGAAGGGATTCCGGAAGGTGTCTGCTAGGACTTACGTTGAAGATGCCATCCCGGCATTTGTGTAGAGTGACTGAAGCTGGAAAAACCTATTAGGGTGGTCGGTCGCCGGGATCGAACCCACAACCTCCAGAATTCTACGCCAACGCTCTACCACTGAGCTACGGTGGCTCGGTATCTGATACCGATACTCCAGAAGAAGAAAAACAAGTATCTACATACCAAATACAAGACACTTTAATTAAAAGCAAACGAGTAAAAGAAAGATTGACTTTTCCGTTTGACGAACCCAAATGTAAAATAAGCATTGATACAAAAAGTATCAAGTATTTGCCGAGATACAATTTTTTTGTATTGAGATACCAGTATCGTGAAATTATCCATGTCTGTTTTTACTGTTGCGTTATGTTACTTCAGCCTCACGCTTTTTACTCATCCGGTAAAATTTATAAATGGTTGAGAAAAAAATATTTGTAGTTTTCAGTGTATTTTTGTTGCTGTTAATTTTATATCAGTTTTGAAACAGCCAAGCTTCTCTTAAGTACTTGTCACATTTATCGTACAGATCAGTTTAAGTTTTCTTGTTGAGACAACAGAGGGCGGATGTTCTATGTTGAAAGATATGTTTCGTAAGTGTTTGTTGGTTTAAAAAAAAAGAAGCACTTTGTTGTCTCTTGTCATTTATCCAAAGTGGTATTAGTGTAAACTGTTTAAGTTAATATGTTAATTGGTTGCGTGTATGCAACAATATTAGGGGATGACCTCACCCACCTTCATAATGTTCATTTCCTGAATGACGTGGTTGGAACACCGAAACCACAGAGACCGGCACAGTTTGCTGTCCATTCATTCTTTTGTTTCTACAGTTTGTTAAAAAGCAACATCCATTTTTAGAACTAGTGTGTTTCATACTGGTAGTCTCTTTATGGCATCATTATTTTTTTTGCTTTCAAAATTATTTAAGTATGAATGGAAGTATCTATGATGAACCAACCACACACATTTACATGTTCGTCAATGAGCTAGTATTTATATGTACCAACTAATTGGCGCAGATCTTGATATTGTGCGCAAAATTTCTTGTCAGCAATCGCGTCTTAGATGGTCGGCGGACGTTTATTTATATTCTCACTCGGAATCCGAATTAATTCAATTAGAGATTTATGACTAATTTATTGTTTAAAAACATAAGCATGGATATTGTAGACAGTTTCTGATGGTTGTATTTGATTTGAAAATAAGAACTTTTTCGAAGAAATTGTAACCAGAAACAGATTTATGTCACAGACATATCCCCAAAACAAGAACTCATTGTGCGTAATGGGCATAATGTAGTGGTGAAGGCCACTGTTTAAAAACAATTCAGGTGAATTTGGTTTGAATCCTGCCCAGTCCGGCCATCCTGATTGAGACTAGTGTTGCCGTCGAGACGAGATTTAGGCTGTCTCGTCTCGAAAAGATGTATACTTTTCATTACGAGAGTTCTGTCTCGTCTCCTTTTCTATATCCATTTTCTGTGTCTCGTCTCGTGACAGCACTAATTGAGACTTTTACACTGTCAGGCCAACGGAGTGATGATACCCAAAATTTACTCATTGGTGCTTTTCCCTTTCTGCCGAAGTCAGGTTGATTCTCTTTCTTCAGCTTTATACACTTCGGCATCAAAAATATACTCAGCCCTTCGTTCTCCAAATTAAAAAAAAAAAATCTTCACAGAAAGAATGATATAACTTCGATGTAATCCTCCAAACTTTATTTTTATATCCTCTGATTTGAAAAAAAAACTGAAGATAAACAAACACCAGAGGCAAATACTTCGATGTGGAACAAGTCCTCTGTATTTATGATCGTTGACTTTGAATAAACTACGGAGACAGTCCAGGTTCAAGTCTTGCTCGTGTGTACCACCGTGATATTTTTTTTCATGTTAGTCCCTCAGGTGAATACAGGGATTGGACCTGGAATCTACCTTCTTGCTGCTACTTTCCCTACTACTTCTCACGACTCCAACAAAGAATGAAAGATGACGGGCGACCAGTAGGCTCAATGAGTTGTAAAGCCCTGCTTTCAATTTAATATGAAGCATTAATTACGAGAGGAATGTCAATACAGCATCCAACATTCGGTCATTTTCAGTACTGAAAGACTACGGTTTTAGGGAGCTTATAGTTTAATTGAACATGTTCATGTACGATTTGTTATCCAGTGATTACCCCACGGACAACTTGCCACGTTTTCCTCAGCACAAGCACTGTTTTATTTGTTAATCACATACATCAACCCGTAATTGGTTTCATTTGCAGTGAAATTGTTTTTGCTGGGTGTTTCTGATGGTTTCTTTATACTTCTGGAATTCAATCTTTTTCAAGTTTTTGTGGTTTATTGCAACGATATCCACGTCATTTTTGCTTTCCATTTGTTTTCAAACTATTGCAATACACTCTGTACTTTAGAATAGATCTATCACCCTCAGTTCTAAATCGTTCTCACTGCGTGATGGGTGTTCGTAGATTTTAAACAGTTGAATAGAAACGGGCCAAAGACATTAGTTACCAAAATGGCCCAAAATACGAAGTAGTTAACATTATCACATAAGACCATTGTTGGTTATTGTTGTTAACTGACTGTTACTTTATAATAAGCAGAAGAATTTAATTGGTACATCGAACGCGATAATCTCTAGAATTTGATCAAGACACTGTCATCAATTTCTTTTGAATCTTTCGGCCGATTTCAGTGCAACTTTCGTATATTGTAGAGTAACGTACTTTCTAAATAACAGGATAAAAAAAAAAACTGAAATTGTTAGGCGCACAGGAAAGTAACCAATAAAAGCTGAAGAACATTCTCGCGTGTCCTGCACATCTACTGGATAATGGGTAATCTATATTAGAAGGTAAGAGTAGAGGTGGAAGAACAATTTTGACTGACGAAACAAAACACAACAAACCAGACATAACAATAATAGACAAGAGAAGAAGAAGAAAAAAGTATTATAGACATAACAAACTTGGAGAAGCCGCACAGAAAAGCCGAAAAAAAAATATATATAAACAGATCCCAACATGAAAAAGCAGTTGAAAACTAGCAAAATTACAACAGTAGGTAAGGGACGGCGTTACAGAACCCTAAAGGTCTTTATTTTTCTGAAATTCCAACTCACTTATCCGGGTGTAGTGTTGTCACTAGTAGACAGTAGTTGACAGTTGAGAAGCTGTTGGTTCAGACTTGTCGTCAGTTGTTCTGTTCCATGGAGGAGCGAATGCTGTGATGTTAGGCTTATAAGCCATGTGTGATGCTGTTCAAGAGACTAGCATCTACGGCTAAAATCTAGTACAACGTAAAAATTATAGATAGCTTGAGAGGCTGGATTAGCTTAATTCTTGAGTGCTAATGCTTGAATTCGCGGTAAAAATTCTTGGGTGTTTTCAAGTGGAATTAGGACATTTATGAGTAGAAATAAAAAAGTACAAGTAATATTTCTTAAGTAAATTTTCGCATATATATTTGTCTCGTTTTTTTTACCGCCAAATTACCTCAAATGACCACGAATTCGAACGCGCTTCGCAGTTCACACACGTGACAGGACTGATCGGGAAAAGCAACGCAGATGCAGAACTCGATTGAATATCGCCCGCAACCGAACTAGCGAAGTATTAAATATCGTAACTGAATTAATAAAGTCTGGGAAGTTTTACGAAAACTGCAGGAGCTTTTTAGTTATTCTAGAATAAAATGAAAGATTACTGAAAATTCTCGAGTAAACATAAAAATCCGCGAATAAAAGCCAAATTCGGAAAATTCGCGAATCATTGTCGAGTAGAAATCCACAGATTTCATATCCTGGATAGCAGAAAAAAATATTATTACTTTTCGCACATCTATTTTTTTTTTTTTTTTTTTTTGTTTCGCGAATTTCCAGAGTCTCTACTTATGGCCTGTTAATACAGTTCTAAGTTCGTTCTCACGAATATGACAAAGTTTGAGAGAGAGAGAGAGACAGTTCAATTATTGTCTGACTTTTTTTCGTAATCCCACAATTAATATTAATATTAGTTCATTATATTTAAGTTTCCATTTGAACGCAGGAAAGTTTGTAAGTCGTACAAGAGTGGGGGGCAAAAAGCATACAAATTCTATTTATAAAATTTATTACGGCTACAACGGAGAGCGTAGACACACAACTCCTACCCCGTAAACACATGCTTTTCAATGCACCTGGCCCAGAAGTTTCTTAATGCCCTGGAAAAAAAAAATCGTTACTCTGTTTAGCCTTTTCTGCACCACATCTTTCACTCTCGATTGACCATTTTCGAAAAAAAAAAGAAATAATCTTTTTTCGTGAACAGAATTGTTCGTTTTTTTGTTTTGTTTTTGTTTTTCAAAAAATGAAAATTTTCCTCGTTTTTCAGAGTTGCAATATTTTTTCATATCCCGAAAACTTTGTTTAATACTTTGTCATGCAGAGTCTTCACAAAAGAATGGTGTAGTTTCAAAATTTAGTGAAAAGAAAATTCTCACCTTGCATGGATTCAGCATAGTTTTTCAGAAAATAAAATAGTTTTCCATTTCTCTTCTTTGAAAAAATCATTTTTTTTTATGTAGAATTTTACGTAAAATGATTGCTATCACTAGTTCTTCAATTTTGTTGGGTTCTTTTAAAGGTTCTTCATAAACACTTCGTCGTTGTTAAGTGATTTTCTCTCGTTCTGAACACTTTCTTACGGATTTCGAGTCTTGTACATCTTCAGCTTATAAGAATCATGTCATTTGTTGCTGTTCTTCTTTGGTGTACACGAAAAGTGGGGTCAGATAAAAAAAAAAAAAAATGAAATGATTGATTCAGGTTGAATATTGAGCATTTTGATTACAACATTCACATGTGCGTGGGAAGAGCAATACAACTAAATTACTGGAAATTGTAACAGAAGTGCGGATAATTTTGGTATACCCTCGTACTAATTGAAACAAGCAGTTATGAACTGATGTAGAAAAGCAAGTCATGTATTGATTAATCACCACTGTACTTACGGGAAAAAATGAATTCATAAAAAATAGCCAATGCAAATGTTCGAAATTTGCTGATCCAGTGTTACCGTTGTGTGCCGTGTTACCGTAATTTTTCACATTTAGATTTTTAGTTTGTCTTTTTTTTTTATGAATTTAATTTTATAAAGAACTCAATTTGAAGATGTTCGAATGTGTTTGTTTTGCAACCCTAGGGTTTTTACCTGTTATTTCCCTATCCCCGCTTAAAAAGAAAGGAAAGAAGTCACAGACTGTAATTCCTGGCTGTTTTCATATTTTCATCCGAGGCAGCTGAATGGGAGAAGGGAAGGGAAGTCTTCTAGAGGTGGCTGTAGCAATTTTTCTTCATTTCCTTAATGAGATTTCCCTGAAGAAGACTTCTGTGCATTCAATTAATTAACTTGTTCGAACGTTCCATGTTATTCGTTGGTATTAAATGAACCTCATTTAAGAATGAACTTTGTGGAAGTCTCTATTTCTCTCCCTCTAAACGTATAATTCAGCCCATCTCAAAGCTTCTACGTAACTCTAGTACACTACAGGTAAATACAAAAGCTATTTACCTGTAGTGATAATTTGAAATACAAATGGATAGCACGAATGATGTATTGTGGTTACTGCACTAGGACATATTCGTAACTTATAGGTACGAGAAATGTTTAAAGCACGCACTGAATCCAGTCTTTACCCAGTTTTTCAAAATAATAATTTATCAAGGTTTCCATGCGAATAGTAACGTGTTATAATACTTTATTATTATTATTACGAGGTATTAAATCGAGAATCTTTTAGGTAATGGAAATTCTTGTTTGTTCTGTACATTCTGTTAAGAGTTTGTGGGATGACGTTCCTTGGGGAGCACAAGTTCTGGGGAAAGGAATGGATAAGGTAGCGACTAGAGCTCCTGTTCTAGACATCAGCTCGACATTCACCTCTAGGGAGATTAAGTTAAGAACACAGCTACATTTTAAGATAATATCAGTTAAAATAATTGTAACTGTATTTACATTAACAGGATTAGTAATTTTTCCTTAATAGAAAGGAAGCAACTAAAATAAAATAGAATGGAAGCAACTAAAATAAAATAGGCTGTGCTGACGATAGTAAAAACGCAATTAGATTTGATGGGTAACAAGTGACAAGTAGACAATTGGTTTATATGAAAAAATAATTGGAGTAACAGGTATTTTTTTTTAAAGAAAGTATAGCTGTGTTTACATTAACTGGAATTCAGTTAGTCTGGAGAGAGAGAGAGAGAGAGAGAGAGTACATTAACACAACTAGTTTTTTTCTTTTTAATCGAACAAGGAGGTAATGTTTCCAAAATTAACTGCGTTGACAAAACATAACTAGTTTTTAAAAAGGAAAAAAAAAATGGACAAGTAAAATAAAATGTAGCTACATTTACTGTACATGAATAAAACTGGCCTCTTTTTTGTTTGTGTCTGTAATAAAATGCAAGCAAAATAAATTGTTGTTCCGTTTAGATTAAAAGGAACACAACTAGTTGTTTTTTTTATGGAAAATAGGCAAGAACTTGTAAAAACGAGCGAGAGAGAGAATAAAATGTGATGAGTATGTGTTGTAGGCGTGAGACAGAAACCCAGAATGCTGTTAGTGGAACAAACCGTTCTTCAAATACAAGCCCATTATTCTGTCCAATATTGGTCAGGAAGTCCCGATTCTCAGAGTTAACAGTAATTCGGGCGCTTCCTGGAGCAGAATCAGCCGCAGAGCATGATGGGAGCTGTGTATGTATCTATGCACTGTGTGTGTGTGTGCGTCGCTTTGCTTGCTTGCATGCTGACTCAGTCGAAGCTCCTCGTTCAATGTTGGCTACTGTGTGTGACGTCATCGTTAACAGAATAGGGAGGGTTTCCTGTGACGCGTTTACATGAACTAACAACATTAGTTGCTTTTTCTTTTTTCCCATGTTTTTTTTTTAGCCCTGGCTTTCTCAGGCCTTTTACTTGAAAATGAGTGTGTGTGGGGGCTTGTAAGACAATTTACGTTTTGTGAGTAGAATGGTTTCATTTAGACTTTTTTTTTTTACAATTTATGTTTATCTTTACGTGTAGTAATAAGATTCACCAGGCGTTGGTTCTTTATAGGACTAACGTAAAATCGTAAAACCCAAACCCATTTTTTTTTTTTTTTTTTTTTTTTTTGCCATTCTTAAGGTCCAGGAATGCTTGAGTGAAACGGATGTGCGCATTTTTGCTCTTTTTTGCCCCTTCCGATCTAAAAAAAAAAATATTTTTCACAATTGAACTAAATACGAAATATTCCACAACAGAGAAAACGAAAATAGTTCCTGACATTTTATGACAAAAGAGAGAGGCTACTTACTTGAGCCCATAGACTTGTACAGCCACGGAAAAAAGGTAGTACAGTAAGATATCGTTTAGTTTTTCATTTAACTTATAATTTATGGGCCAGATACTCAGGTATACGCCTAAGCCGTGATATGTCTGAGGCAGCGTTCTCATTCCGCGACCCCCTTTCACCGTGCCTTCTAGCTGGCGACCCCCTTTCACCATGCTTTCTAGCCGGCGACCCACAATTATTGTATTTTGTGTAATATTTGCTCTTAATTTCCAAAACATTTATAATAAATATCCTATTTATATTATCCAAAGCTATTCAGCAAACAACATTATCTTTAGTAATTACACGACAAGCAAAATAAAATACTTTCTTTGAAATGTATTAGTTTAAACCTACACACACACACAAAAAAACCTGGTTAATTTTTCCCGCGAGCCCCAGGTTGAGAAACCCGGGTCTGAGGGACTGCAAGTAACAGACAGCCCAAATGTGCCGATTTGTAAGTTAATAAAGAACTAAATGTTTCATCATCCTGGAACGCAACTCAGCCTTGCTGGTCATAGTGACGTAACCAAATCAAGAAGTTTTAATTTTGTTCTTATAATTTAGACAGTACATGATAATACGAAAAAAAGTTTCGAACTATACGGAATTCAGTAAATTATCCGGATTAGTGTGTGTATTAATCGTTACAGGAAAGTGGAAACAACGATCTTTTATTTTTAAATCGCGGTGATGTTGGTCCAGGAAACGCCAAGATGCGAACAAAATTGAGCAACAAATTCCCCCCCCCCGCCCCCCAAGAGTAGATACAATACCACTGTACACGTAATAGTGCTATTTAAAAAAAAAAACTTTTGCTATACCGATTTCTGATACTGTAGATGCATACTTGAGAAATACACTTCTAAAGATGTAGAAACTGCTATGACAGGACCGTCTATTTATTTATTTTTATATGGCCAGTCTAGTAACTTGTGACTTCGACCTGTCACGGTTCGCCCTTTAGTCATTAAAATCCACACCCATGCCCCTTCCGGGAATCGAAATCGGTACCTTCGAGTCGTTGGCCTACCGCCGTAGACCGCACGGCTACCCGGCCGGCAGGAGCGCCGTATGTTTCTAAAGAGCAAACCTACAGATTTTTTTTTTTTTTTAATGGTTGTTGTATTCTCAAAGTTCAGTGAATCCTCTATCGGAATTCGAAACATTCGGGAGGTCGTGGGTTTGATCCCAACGACCGACCATACTGACTGAGATTGTTCCAGGGTTTTTTCCTCAGTCGCACCTTCCCGAATCCTTTTCCCTAACCCTTAGATGCCTAAAGGCCATAAATAAAATTCAGTTCAAATCGGAATTCGAACCCGAAACTGAAGAAATTATACTGCGTTCTAACCCGCCAACTCAACCTGAGATATTAGCTACTTAAGCTTCAGGAAATTCGAATTTTTTTGTGGGATAACACATTATTGAAGTGTGGTTCATTTTAAATCTTCCCAGTCAGAGCAAATCAGTTTGTGTGCATATGAATAAATCCCAATTTCTGAACTCAGCTGTTGAGGCACCACATATGGAATTCATGTTTTTAGTAATTACTCACAGCAATCCCCAATAATAGAATGTTGAGATAAAAGAGGGTTAGGTCTTTATTAAGTAAAACGGGATGTATGATTCTACAATATAATAATTCATAGCTGTTATTTATTCTGTCTTAACAACCGGGTTTTCAAACTAACTAAAAAAAAGAGAGAGAGAGAGAAGCAAAAGATGTATCGATTACTTGGAAGAGAGAAGATAAGCGTTTATTCATTTGGACTAAAGGAAAAAGAAGGAAAGGAAAGAGATCAACCGTGTTTCCATATTGGAAGGCGATCAACCAGATGATGCTCGAAACATGTTCTATAATGAAAACAGCTGCTTGGTTCTCTTTAAAAGAAAAAAAAAAATCAAGCTCTTTGAATTCATGTTAAGAACAATAAACGAGTAAACTTTTCCAAGCACATCGATCTTTCTCATTTGCAAACGTCTCTCTCTCTCTCTCTCTCTCTCTCTCTCTCTCGCTCATTCGTATAGCCTTTCGTTTCTGTGCTGTTTCCGTGGCGGGATGACCGGCCGTGAGTTTTAGTTTGCTTCGGAAAAAAAAAGTATGTGAAGAAGTGTGTGTGTGTGTGTGTTGGGTTGGGGGGAGGCGAAATACTATTCCCGTCACCTGCACTTTTGCTATACTGTTCTATAGTACGTTTACCTACCTATCTACCGACTGGCTCGACCACCAGATGGTTTCCGTACTTTTCGGACCACTGATCTTCTGGACGTACAAGTTCCGGTGGAGCCCTTTTTTTTTTAAAAAAAATTCAGTTACCAGTTCCTGTGACCCAAGGTGGAAGAAATTATATTACAAGTTTTGATTCAACAATATCATGAAACTAAGTCCAGTAATGGAAAGCTTTGTCTTCTTTCCACTCTTTCTCCTGTTAAAAGTAATTGCATATTGGTCTAGTTCATACGATCAGAAATGTTGCCTTCATTTCCCCCCCCCCCCTCCGTCTCGTTAGTTTGTGATGTGAGCCTCTTACATAATCTCTGATTATTCTTATTCATGTAGCGTTAGTTGTTTTAAACCGGTTAGTTATGTTTAAGAAACTGAAATATTTTTAACCATGATCCATTCGTAGTAGCTTCCACAACAAATGTCATTGAACAAACAACTAAACTTATGGATGCTGGCCTTTGCATTCAGCTAATTATGTACAAGATAAAAAAAAATCGCGAATCTTTTCCCAAAAATGTATTATCCTAATTTAGATAAATAATAATAATAACCACTAGCGTGACAGACCGATAGGTCCTGAGCCTGCCCCAACACGATCTGTCCGCGGTTGGTGGAACTGCGTCCACCCGAGTGACGGCTGTGTGGTCAGTACTGCGCGACTACTGTACTACCTGACCACGAACGAGCGTATTAGGGGCTTTCTAGACCGAGTGTGACCGTCACGTCTTTATTTACGTGACTCACCAGTTTGCCTCACGACGCTGGGTGGACGCCGAAATGTGGGACTCCAGCCGGGAATTAAACCCGGGACCACGCGGACATGAGTCCAACGCTCTAACCACTAGACTATGGAGCCCCTAATTTAGATAAATAAGTTCGGAAAATTGGTTACAGAAAAACGGACCATTCTCCGGTGTGTTTGAAAATAAAGTTTTGAGAGATATATATACGGGTCGAAATGGAAAAAGGTGACCGGAGAATGGAGGAGATTTCATAATGACGAACTTCACGGACTGTAAAACTCATCCCATGGCGTTAAGAATAATGAAATCGCGATGACTAAGATGGGCAAGTAGCTCGGATGGAGTAAATACAAAGATTATATTCCATCGTGGTTTGAAAGAGACGGTTGGGAAGGCCGAGACGTCGTTGGGAGGACAATATTAGAAGAGATCTTCGAGAGATTCGTAATGAATTTGGCTTGATTTTGTCCAGGATAGATTCGTATGGCGAACGTTCGTTACTGCAGTTATAAACTTTCGAATTCCGCAAGCCATAAGGTTTGTTATTTGGAGAGGAAAACGAAAGAATTGACAATTTTGCAAGTCCAGCTGATTCCTCCTCTCTCGCTTCAGGAAAATGGCCATTCCTAGTACAGAATGATGTCATAATACGTTTAGAAAACGACTTCAAGGCCGCGACCGCTCGTGCCATGTGAGCTTTGTGGTGGACAAATACCGTGTACGTGGGTTTACTCGGGATTTTCCCGTTTTTCTTCCACTTTCTTCATTTCACTCATCATCATCCATCCGGCTTGAGTCAAAGTTGCCTAAAGGTCTTAAAGAGTAAATTCAGTTTCGAAATAGACTTTGTCCAGTCGTCTTTAGTCTTCCTTCCTCTCGGAAATTAAAAGAAACAAAAACTAATTAGTTTTAAAAAATAAGTGAAAATTCAACATTTCTTTCGTTTATGACTGGGTTTTCAAATTTTGGAATCCTGTATCTCGAAAATGAAGGTCAGGAATTATTCTGCGAAGTTCGATCCTACATCCTACATAGGGCTTTTAGTGTAACAAATGGGTTTCGTTGAAACCAGGTGCCAGGTGGCTGTTAACTCATCGACTCACCATCACTGGCTTTCGAGACCGGAGTTCGCTACTTCGTTATTTAAAGTATCTCACCCTAGTTGGCATTACAATGCTGGGGGTTCACCTGCAAAATTAAGAGAGTTGTTAAAACTAGTCTATAGCAAGAGCTCTATGTAGGAAATTATTCAAATACATGATTTCGTTTTCGAGGAAAGGGGAACGCACTCACACACATCATACGTATACAATGTTGTACGATTTGTTTTTTTATGGATGGTATTGAGGGAGAACGGTATAGGCATATTTGCCTATTGATTGCATTGGAAGTTTTGAATTTTTTGTTTGTCAGTAAACTTGATGAAAAGAATACAGTGAATACGAATGAACGGAACTAGTTTTTTTTTTTTTTTTTTCGCACAATTGTGACAGTTGTTAAGCCTTTTTTTCCTCCCTCAGTACAGTCTGCTGAACACCTACCTGGTTCTTCATGTGGTTCCTCTGCATATCGCAGCTAGTTTTATAAGTTGCTGTACATTTAACAACTGTCGTTATTATTTTTTTCCAAGTACGTACGGTACAAAAATAATCATTTCAAAATAGTACAGGTGAAAAAAAAAAGGATATGTTTCCTTGAAAAGTTGTCAAGTACAGTCAACTAATAATGGTTGTCACACACAGACAGAATAAGGGGAGCAGAGCTAAGGTATTACCAAAAGAAAGAAAGAATGATAAGGTATACCAGGGGGGAAAAAAATGCCGATGCAGGTCGGTGGTGTACTATAACATGGTCATAAAGGAAACAAAATAAAACTTCTGGGAAAATTATTTCATTCGTAGTGGCCAACGGCCGGCTTCTTTTGGAAGGAGTTTTCAACAAGGATCTGTCTGACCCATCATAACCTGTTCACGAAAAGAAAAAAAAAAGAATGAGAAAAGTGATAACATAACTACCTGGAAGAAATAACTAGAAATACGCGATCATTTTGAACAGTACCGGTCCGTATGTTGTTGTTTTTTTTTTAAAGAAAGGGTTAACAAAAAATGCTCTTACTAATCAATCTACTGGATCAAAATGGATCGAAAAAAAATATACAATGAATCTAGACCTTCTGGGGGAGCGAGAAAAATGTAGGAAAACGAGTTGAAGAAGTTCAAAATGATCTTTTTTTTAGTGGGGAGGGTGCTGTATACTGTACCAGTACAACTTCTCTTCCTCCTTTTTTTTTCATCTGGAGGTCATTCTTCTTCAGTACACGGTCATCAAACTCACGATCGTTTTCTAAATAGAAACTCTACGCAGTTTGAACTGTATCTGAAAATAAAGAATCGAAGAAGAAGATGGAAAGCAACGCATGATTTCCTGAGAACAAAAGCTACTGGAGGAATAGAAAAGAAATACTATTTTAGCATGTGAAATGTGGTTGTTTTCTGGGGCCTGATGTCAGGAACAGCTGTTGCGTTTTTTTTTTCTAAACGGCTGCAAATGGGCGCGTGCAGCAGCTATAGACTAAAATGTTATGTATGTTGTTGGTCCACTGAAAAGGTCTGCTTGCTTCGATGCTCACTGCCTGGTGGACTCTGTGCTTATATTTAGTAGCTACTAACTGTCGGTACTGTTAGTAACGTTAGTAGCTACTAACTGTCGGTACTGTTAGTAACGTTAGTAGCTACTAACTGTCGGTACTGTTAGAGTGACTAGAGAACGTTTTTTTTCTATATTGTGTTTATTTCAATAAGTTTGCGGAAACCTTAAATGTAAAAGCAATAAATAATAAAGAGAAAAATAGACTGCAAACGAAAGAAACAACTTGTCTTCATATTCATGTAGTTAGGGGGTAAAAAAAAATTAATGTGCGTTTTTACGAAGTTAAACCTTTGTATCGAACTAGACAAAACATGTACGATTTCGACGAGATCAGTGCACGTATTTGTGTATACGTGTTTGTTCAGTCAAAGATATGTTTACCAATTCATTCGAACGAAGTGTAAAATAAAAAATAAGCACATTTCTTTTCAAAATATTACCGAAAATACAATCAGAACTTTACGTTCTCTTGCTCCGTACATTTGACCAATTTCTCATAATTTTCATCATGGGCACTTTTCCATGTCTTTCATCTACAGCCAAACTTAAGATAGTGTGCTACCGCTCCTTTTATTGAAACCAAATAAATAAACAAATGAACAAAGATAGAAGTTAGCCGTATTTGTCACGTCGCATCGCGTTCTCTGTCACAAGAAATTTCACAATGACGGTGCCTTCCACTATTTTTTGAAAGTTCCGAATCGTCTCCACTGTGGCCACACTCAGTTCCTCAGTTGTTCATCGCCACCGTGTGCCCATTTTCTTCCTTGCTTGCTTGAAGAAAATAAATCGTCGAGTTTCAACATAAAACCGATCATCCTCGCAGGAGAAATTTTGAACAAGTGGCTGCATCTACTTTAACTTTTTTCAAGCAGAGAACTCTGTGTACAACTCAAAACTTTCAGACTGACTTCTTTCATATGCCAGTATTAAAAAAAAATTACAATTATTTAAAGGATTTTTTAAAATCAAGAATAACATATTCGAAGATTCTGAACAATCTCAAAACACTAATACCAACTGTAATATTGTTTCTAAATAATTTCTTCAAGAAAAATAGCAGTATTATAAAGTGGGTTGCAGTATATTAGAGGATAGAGGATCATTTTATACGTTGGTATCCCTGTAAGTCTAGAACTGTTATTGAATTAGTTTCATCATCCCCAATAAACGCTTTATATTATTATTATTATTGCTACTACTACTACTAATGTTATTAAAGGTCTATTTTGAACATGTTTAAGTGGATTTCATATGCCTTTCAGAGTTTGTTCTCGACGTCTGAAGAAATGCATTGCTTATTCTTCTACATTGCACCAATGGAATCGAAATTATCCTTTGTCGTTGTGTGTATACACAAAAAGTAAACTGTTTGTGATTCCATTTTATGTAATTAATAACAGGTGAATTTGAAGTTCTAAATTACCATCCTATTAATATATTGTTGCTGCTCTTGTGTGTCCGATGTTGGCAATTATTTTAGCATAACTGATCATTCCAGCGGATAGAAGGTTTGAGGTGTAGTAGCAAAGTATTCATTGGTAGTACTGCCAATTCACCCCTCTCTTCGGTAATAGAGAGGGTGAAAAGTGTGGTGGGGTCCCAGTGTATAGCTCGTGATAAAGTTGGTGTGTAATATTTTATGCGGATCGTTGCGTTTTGTGTTGGTGGAGGGGGATTAATGCAGAAAGAGAGCAAGGATGACTTGGATCAGCTGTTTCCACTGTCCGGATGGTATAGATTGACCAAATAAAGAACAAAAGAAAACACTACCTGGAAATACGAACAAGAAAATGATCCATTTTTAAGATCTTTGTAGAACACCTTCTGCTTGTCCAACTACAGTGTTGAGTGGAAAGTGTTTCACGCACTCTAATGTATCATGAATACATTGTTTGTTACAGTTGGACAAAGATGAGAACCACCTTCTGGCGCTGCAATAATTCTTTGGAATGTGGAGAATGAAGGGCGGTATCTATCACGTATGTAATATGAGCATATCGCTTGAGCTAAACACTTAAAACCAGCGTTTCCGATTGGTATAGAGGGTGAGGAAATAGGCCAAAATGACTGTTAATTGTAGTTCGCAGATTTTTACGATTATTTTCTTGCTCTTTGTACTTCTGTGTACTTGGATCGTTCCTTATGTTAATTCTTGTACATTATTGAGTACCACATTTCGAAGTCGTTTATTTTGCTTTTTTTTTTTTCGGTAGGGGATTCGACTCGCAGGATCTCATAGTCAGTAGTCTGCTATTTTACCCTTTACATTAGAGGAGACATTCCCAGAATTCTTATTACGGTGTATTTCTTTTGAGCTGTCAAGGAATTTTTATTTCTGGCTTATGAATTGTGTGCATCCTTATTGGTTCGAATCTCATTGCTCTGGTGGTAGAGATGATACCCCCCCCCCCTTTCATTTTGGATGTTGCTCTGTTGTGCGCTAAATTTCTTCTATTCGATCGTGTGGGTTTCAGTCTATGAGTGAACCGCTGTTACTTTTTGGCCTCAGTAGCAAGGGCTAAGCCATGACCCTCGGTTCTTCTGTCGACAACTTTCTTGTCAATTTAGGAACTACTAGGGCTAGGAAGGTGGTTGAGGTGTCGATAGAAAGGTCTCGGTGAGACTAACTCAAACCCGTATCATTCAACCAGATTGTAGGCGGTGCCAGGGATAGGGGCGTTACCATATATAGAGGGTAATTTATATCTTTAGAACTACTAAGGCTAGGAGAGTGGTTGAGGTGTTGTTGGAAAGGTCTAGCCGCAATTTTTCAACGGAACATTGATAAGATGCTCGCTGCTGAAGCCTGGCGGTAGCTTAAGGGCACAACCCCCCAGCCCCCACTGGACTCCGCCTCACTTTTTTATCTGTCAGCTTGACCTGTTTAGTTTTTTTTTTTTTACCGGATCCAGATTTTTTGGTACCTCTTTAAATTCGATTTTGCGTATCTGTATGGCAGGCTACCGCCTCAAAGAAATCAGTAAATTCACGTTGATTTTCCTTTTGATCCCAGTGGCCGGCCATCCTGATTAAGGTTTTTTTCTTAGTCTTCTCAGTCACAGAAGACTAATACACACCAAATTGTCAACCGACTCGCCCGAAGTTTAGAACATAAACATATCAGCTTTTTATGCTTCCTTTTGTAGTTTGTTTGAATTTATTTACGACTTTTAGACATATTTGGCTCAGGCATGGATAGAGTAAAGGAGAATATGGGAAGCAGTCAGACAGGGCCTACTTTGAAGGTACCATCCGGGCATTAGTCTTGTGTAAGCTCGGTCTTTTAGTTTCTCCAACGCCTTCTGTCCAGTATTACAATTTGAATTGAGTATATGAATAAGTAAGAAGGAAAATGATACATACATCTCCGGAACTTTCCACAATATGAGTAAAGTACATGTAAATTCCGTATTATATGAGGGGGGGGGGGGGAAAGTGCGGGATTTTTTTTTTCACCTTCAAAGTTGAGTGCTCGCGAACAAATTTAGAGCACGAAGACGTGGTTGCATGTATGCATCGTGGATGCGGCAGTTCATTTTCCCACGATTCCTCTGCCAGGTACTTCCTGTACATGTCTGTCCCTATACCACCTGTCAGCCTCCCCAACAGAACACTTGACCTAATGTTTGCTGCCGCTGCAATGAGAGGGTGCGTCCAACCGTACTTCCCAACACCCCATACAGCAAAATCATCTTGTGGCATCTACGAAAAATGTAACGTACTTTTGCTTTCATTATTTTTGCAACAATTCATTGCGGTTTTTTTTTCTTTTTTTTTTATGGAGGAAGGGATGGCTCTTTTCCGGTTATTCAGTTTTCGATTTTTTTATACAAAAAATATTCAGGAAATAGCGTCATTGGTGCAATGGGTGTGATAGGAAACGTAGACAAGATGGAAAATGTGTATAAGTGTGTTTGTGTAATTGTCTGCATCCTCGTGAATAAAAACCTTGTTGCTTGGTTTCCTCTTATTTAGAAAAAGCATAGACTTTTCGTGTCAGTGTAATTGATGCATCTCGTATCACTCGTACACAAGGTTTATGTGCATTAATGTAGGAATCTGTGCCATTTTTGACAAACAAATAGCATTTTACACACAGCTGATATCCGGGTGATACATTATTCGGTATCCGTTTTGGAAATGTCTGATGATCTGAATGGGGGATATCCAGATAATTGATAAAATCCGAGTTTCAATGATCATCTGATTTTGTATTCGTTATCAGGGTATAACAATGTAGCATCATTGTCCTTTTATCAGTTTCTCTAGTTGTCCTCGCTTAGTTAGGCGAGTGGCTGACTAGCTGTTCGGTTTTCAAAATTCTCAAATGGTCTTCGCATTCGAATGGCCCAGGGATTCCGCCAGGATTTTCAGTTGGGGTGGGTAGGTGTAAAATCAAAAGTGGGTGTAGTTTTGCACAATTTCTATCGATTTTTGACCATAAAAATGTTAAAGTTGGAGGAGTGCTCTCGAGGATTGGGGGAGGGGGTCGACTATACAGTTTCTTCATTAATATTTACTTATGCATTGAAGAAAATTTGTTTTAGAGGCTAAACTACAGCAAACCATCTTCTGTTCAATTGATGTGAATGAACACGATTGGGTCCGCGATTCCTTTGTCCTTCCTGTTACAAACACAATGTTGCTATCATTAAGAGACACAGGACAACTGACTTAACTTCTGGTTGAGTGAAATTTTCATCTCAAGTATAAAGGAGTTTCCTTTAAATTCTTTATTTTTGTCTCCTCTGACAATGAAGAAAGAAAAGAAGTTCCCAATGCTATCAAGTTGTCCTATTTACAGTTATCGACAACTTATCTGTCAAGAGTGGTTGCTTTCCGCATTGACCATCATTAAAAATAGGAAACGGCAGCGCGTCTTCTCTTTGTCGATTTGTCAGCGCTGTTACTCTGTATTGAACAATTGGAGCAAAAGCCAATAAACTAATATTTCTCATTAATTATAAAACTATGTAGGCTAATATTGACTGAGTAGTTTTGAAATAATTAAGGTTATTAAAAATATTTTGTATCTTATTTCATTTTTTTATTTTATGTTTGGAGTTACTGGTCTCCCACCAGGCGCCTCCCCAGGTGGGAGATATGGCGGGCAGCGGAAATATTCCGGGGCGGACCCAAACCAGTACTGCTGCCTTGCAGGTAGTAGAGGGATCTATAAAGGCTAGGGGAAGATAACCCCGAAAAAATATCATGGTGAAGGGAAGCAGCTTCACCATTATCACCCTGAGGCTGAAGATGAATAACATCGGCAAGGCTCACTTGTCAGAGATGGACAGAGGAGGACATTTTAAATGTCTATCTTTACTGTGAGGTCGTAGAGCTGACAACTATACACCGCTAAAACATGTGAAGAAACAGTAACAGATGGTTCATGGATTCCCCGGGCGGGGACTGCTTCAGAGGGCTCCAAAAACAGGATTAAGAAAGACCTCAGAATAGCAACGTGAAACGTACGAACGTTATACCAAACGTGCGCTCTTCAGGTCGTGTTACGCGAGACCGAGAAGTACGAGCTAGACATATTAGCGATATAAGAAGTTCGGTGGGAGGGTCAAGATAGCATCCGAAAAGGCAAGTACACTTTCTTCTGCGAGGGAACACAGTCTCACGATTTAGAACAGGATTCCTCATTAAGAACAGTATCCTTCAGGCGGTTCAGAATCTAGAGTTCGTAAGCGAAAGACGGTACGATACGTACTCGATGGGGCAACACGGTTTTAATAAATCTCTATGCTCCGACCGAGGTGGCTAATGATAACGACAAAGATATATTCTACGATGAGCTGAAAAGGCTGTTTGACCGATAACCGAAGTATAATTCGAGAATTGTGTTGTGTGATTTCAAAGCAAAGGCAGGGAGGGAAGAAAAATATAGACCTACTATAGGCAAATACAGCCTTCACGAAAAGACCAACAACAATCGAGAAAGACTGATAACTTTAGCGATTTCGAAAAACCTACTGGTAAAGAGCACGTACTTTGAACACAAAGACATACACAAATACACATGGGTCTCTCTGGACGGCAAAACTCTCAACCAGATCGATCACGTATTGGTAGAAAGACGACGACACACCAACATAATGGACGTTAGGTTGTGCAGAGGAGCGGAAGGTGACACCGACCATTAATTAGTGATCACAAAATTAAGGGGAAAGTTATGCATCGCGAGCAGAGAAAGCAAGGGATCAAAACAATTTAAATTCGAAGTTAAACGATTAAATAATCCGAGCATAAAAGCAGATTACCAACTCGAACTCTCAAATAGGTTCGAAATCCTAGCCGAGTCGAGTAATAGTAATAATGATGATATTAATAATGAAATTGATGAAAGTAAGATGTGGGAGGCAATTCGTGAAACAATTAAGAGCGCAGCGAAGGAACGTGTAGGTGAGAAGAAACAACAGAAAATCAAACCTTGGCTTGATGAAGAATGCCTTAAGCTTCAGGAGGAACGAAAACAAGGAAGGCAACGACGGCTAAGTAATAAAAGTGAAGCAAATACCAACCACTACAGTAATGCGAAACGAAACGCCACACTAGGGTTCAGAAACAAAAAGCGAGAATACCTGACGCAGAAGATTCAGGAGATAGAGGAAAGCGGGAAGACAAATAACATAAGAGATCTATACAAAGGGGTAAACTCGTTAAGAAAAGGTTACCAGCCGAGGTTAGAAATGATTCTAGTAAAAGGAGAAAGTTATAAAGTATCTTGGTACTATTTGGAATTCCGAAAAAAAAAAATGGTTCAGCTAGTGAAGATGTGTCTCAGCGACCCCATAAGCAGAGTACGGATAGGTAATAATATATCTGATAGTTTCAAGATTCGCAACGGATTGAAACAAGACCATGCCTTGTCACCACTACTGTTTAACTTTGCGTTAGAATATGCGATTTTAAAAATTAAAGGAGACAGTAAGCGACTGGTTTGAATCAGCTGTTCGTATACACGGATGATGTAGATTTAATAGGGGACGATATAGATGCACTACAAAGCAACACCGATGTCTTAGTAGAAGCGTACGATGAGATAGGTCTACAGGTAAAGACAGATGAAACAAAATACATGATAATAAGCCGAAACACAGGGAATGAAGGAAATAAAAATATAAGAATTAGAGATGAGGTCATAGAGAAAGTAAACAAATTTAAATACTTGGGAGCATACGTAACAAGCAAAAATGAGGTAACGGAAGA